>JAPYZC010004278.1:0-10549 GCA_030522665.1 Ichneumoninae sp. A BG-2022a
GCCGTCTGAAGCGAGTCGCAGCGCGACTCGCTTCACGCCGCCTCAAGCCAGTGCCGAAATAAAAGGGGGCATCGTATCCGCGCGAACTTCCTGGCCCTAGCTATGAGCGATGGTCACACTTCACGGATTTGTCGCCAATCTTATACATTACGAGGGTCTGTGTGTATCTGTGTATCTATGTGTGCCTGCGAGTATCTGTGAGTATTCATGAGATCCATACATATCTGTGTATCCACTCCGGGACCATAGCCATTCCGTGACCTTAACCACTCCGGGACTTTAGCCACTTCGGGATTTATCCACTCCGGAACTTCAGACACTTCGGGACCTTAGACGGGACAAACAAACAAACCAACAAATCCACAGTTTTCTAAAATATATTTAAGAAAATATCACGAGGGACTTCCCCTCGGTCAACGCAAGCCTCACGACTTTTTTTCGCGTCATTCGTCATACGATGATGCTAGTGCCCTGAATAAGAGAATTCGTTCCGCTTTCTTCTTAAGTTCACAGTCACTTTCTCTGTATTATACTTTTATCGAACTAAAAGATTATCGGGCACGGAGAGGAGACGATTCCCCCTCAACATACCAAGCTTTGACGTCTCCGTAGGCCCAAAATCTTTTCAATCCGCTTATGCCTCGCGAGAACTTGTTGATCACCCACGCGTCGAACAGTCAGGGTGAGATCACCTTTATAAAGGGACTCCTTTTAGTCACGTCTCAGCTGCGACGTTCGGACGCTAAACACTCGCCGAAAGTGCATTGCGGGATACCTCGACTATACGATCACGAGGTACTATATAGGGCTATATGGTGGACGCGATGCAAATATCTTTATATGCACTAAACGGCCGCCGACCGCGATAGTTACGACTAACTCGTGCGCGTGTGCGCCGGTACGAGTGTGTTGCATCTACTTTGGCAAATAAACGATCGTGAGAAGAAAAAACATCGGGCAGTGGCGTTCGTCATCTCTCGTCTCGCGCAGCTCGCTCTATGGATCGCCTTTCGAGAGTCGACACTCGCTGCCAGACTACGTTCTTATGATTCGCCTTTAAAAAATCCTATTTATGTCGAGTCTCCCATCGTCCGTTTGTCACGGAGAACATAAGTTGACTCAGTATGCTCGCATGTGTTTCACCGCTGAGTCATAATCGCTGACGTTCCGATGGAGTATCGACGGATACTTTTGTGCCTGAATTTTGGTTGCTGAGTTAAAGAAAAAAATATAATAATTTGCACATGGCTTCCTCATTTTTGACCATCTTGCGTAAAGCTTGCTGTATGCGAGAGATCGTTGAGCAATTTTGGCCTTCTCATAGAGGAAGTTATTCTTATAATATAAAATATAAATGGTGGACATTAAGTAAACATTTTCTCGCGTCGTTTCGAGAACATATCTAAAGCATTTTTACCGCTAATTATAAATCTGCAACTGATTTTACTACTATCGCGATATTTTATGCAGAATATCGTATCAGACGAATAAAAAACACACATTGTTAAAAAAATTCAAAATGTTCAATATATTATTATAATTAAAGGATTAAATCGATTTTGGTACATTTAATACCAAATATTGTTGTAGTGTTATAAACCAATCACATTTCAAAATTGAACTCAATACAGCCACGTTTACTAGAATCAGAGCACTTTTAGTAATATTTTAAAAACGTTAACATTTCATAAGATCTAACTGCTTGGACAGATTTCGGCTAAATTCAATACCAATGATCATTGAACGATATATTTGTGCCCCTTTTAAGATTACAGCTCTAATTTTGGTCACCACTTTACATGCGTACCAAATTTAGACTAGCTGGCTCAAATCGTTCGTGAGTTATAGCGACTTTAAAGGCCCAGAATCAATCACATACGCACATCAGGACGCCAGCTAAAAATCACATTTCTCGACGTTTTATAGGATTTTAAGTACTCCGATACTAAAATCTCGAAACGTTTGTTTTTGTCGTAAATGCTTCCTCTATGAGGAAGCGAAAAGAGTCGGAGGGTAAGAAGGATTGTTGGCATTAAAAAAATGGAACCGTCATTAAAAATAAATGAACATTTGTCTGGAACGATTATTCTAACAGTCGTCGAATAGTGTCAGGGCTGACGTAGAGGACTATAAAAAGACTTATTAGGACTAGAGTCTTAATAATATTGAAAGAAGATTAACGGGTAAATGTTTTTAATTCCTGTTCATTTATACATATATGTAGGTAAATTATGGGCTAGGCAAAATCTGTTTCAAGAAGAGGTGTAATCTCATTCGCCCACACTACACTTGTACGCGGACTAATACACCCAGAAAAATAAATTATTTGACGGCCACCGTTTATTTGGTTTAAGTAAAGTATTTATTTGATTTAAATAAATATTTATTTCATTTAAGTAACTGTTTACTTAATTAACATTTACTTAATTCTGGGTGGGTGATCGAAAGAGTGAAATATAGAAAGTTGCTACGCAGAAGGACAAAAGTATAGAGGGGTGAATAGCTCAAACTTGTGGGCAGCGTACACATTTTTAAACGAGCACTGCGAACTCAGAATAGGAAGAAAAAATAATTAAGAAGGGTAGAAAACCCAAAGAAAATACTCCCCAAAAAGGGTGGCTGCCTCCCCCCCCCCCCCCCTCGACCCAAACCGAAATAAAAAGTTAGGAAAAAATTTCCCCACAAAAGTATTAAAAGTATTAAAATAAACTAAAATACTAAAGCATAAATCAAAAGAGATGAAAGGAGCTGTTTCGAGTACTACAAAACTTACTCACGCACTAGAAAAATTGTGTAGAAACTTTACGAAAAAAAAATCCGAAAAATTATAAATGACGTCGACGTACTTGTTCAAAAATGTAACAAATATTTTTACAATTATATTCTATGAATTGTAAGTTTTTGAGAATCAATCAATAGTATCGTGCAAGAAGAGCATTCACTCGCAGCTAACAGAGTCTTTAACAGCCGACGGATGACTTTAAACAGAAGAAAATTGTGATATGTCGAGTTCTTCGAAGAGAGGGAAAAAATAGCCCTTACCAGGAATTACTGCCACTGTGTATGAGCCGGGTAACCGTATCACTCCCACCCTTTATAGCCGGCAATCTAGTCCAAAGGGTAGACGTCGACATTTATGAGACATAAAACGTGCTCTACTGCTTTCCTGGAGCGTCGAGCTTTTTTAAGCTATGATTGTCCACATTATACGCCAAGGTTCATAAGACATATAGGAAAGAGGTTACTGAATTTAATTACCAGTTTTCGTGCGAAAAATGTCACTTTCCATTTTTCAATGCAAATACGGTAATTCGTCCCAATAGAGATCATTTGCTTACTATTGAAAAAAGTTAACGCTAACGTTTCTCACAAAATTCACAGAACTCAACCATTTTTTTCAAGTATATCGTAAAGGAAACGCACGTTTTGGTTGTAATTATGAATGTTAAGTGTATATAATTTTTTATACAGAGTAAGATTTCTGGCGATGTTCATTGAAAAATGTAGGGAATTTTATCACATACAAAAGTGCACTATTCCAAATTTCCTACTATTTATAAATCGAAAAATGTTGGATCGATTGCTGATCGCGATTATCGTACACAAGAATCCACCGAACGAATTAAGTGAATTAAGTGAACTGGAAAGCTTGGATAGACATTCTATAGTAAAAATCTTATTATCATTTCGATCCGATGATGTATTTGTGAGATAACGTAGAGTAAAGAAATACTTCCGACATTTTAGAGTATAACTACTTGGTAGCGTTCTTCACTCGCTAACATTTTTTTTTAAGTATTTGGCGTCGAGACGCTGCCGCGTCTCTTGATTATAAAAATACATACAAAGAATTAAAATTTTGATCGCACCTTCGGTTCTATGTGACTTAAGTTTAATTTTTTGGCTCTATAGCATGTCATAACGAACTTTAGTATATATATTTTCCAATCATGTTCGAAAGTATAAAACTGTATTACTTCCATTTGTTCTTGAAACTACGTGCTTACCAAGAATAAGCAGTTCATTAATTAAAAATACCGTCAGTCTTGATACTAGAGACTGTTTAGCGCTTTGTGTATAACCTTGACTGCAAAAGCTCGCACTTCATCCGATACGTCGAGGTGTAGCTTCAACGTGTGAAATGCGTAAAAACTTGACGCTAATTGGGTGCTCGTGGAGCCCGTGTTGTACTCTCCGGTTTCAAAGTCTATGCTTGCCGTGAAATCGGATATTTTATTACACTCCAATTGCAATCAATCATCCGAGGTGTGGTGGAGACGGAAAAAAAATACAAAAATATTCAACTGCGTGCGAAAAGGTCTATGGACAATTCTCTATTTCAGTATGAAATCAACATAAAGCATATACGCTTAGGGGGTACAAAATTGGCTTCGAAATATGCGATTCTCGGAGCCGCACGTAGGGCTTTGTCATCTGAAGAGATTATAATCGATTTCGCCTATCTTAACAAAATATGGGAATCCAATCATGAATAAGAGTAAGATGAATATCTCAATTGCTGATCTACCGTTAAGCAAGTCATCGCTAGAAGCACTCATACTCCCAGTTTCAGTTATCTTTCGTCAACCTTTTTGTTTCTATCTTCCCAATCCTTTGTGAACATTTACATTCTCTATTTGGTTATTTTTTTTTTAATTTTCCCTGTAATTATTATTATTACTCCTTAAATTGTAAAGTGTATATTTATATGATTTATTTATTTGTTTTTGGTCGATTCTTCTTGGATTCAATAGTGTAGCTTGTTTATGGGGAAACTGGTCTTAATTGTAAACGATTGCGCAATTGTGATTGTAAAAAATAAGGTGCCAACATAATTATGCAACTGGTGAATTTATCGTAACATTTGTTGTTATCGTGAAATTGGAAATTGAAATTGTCGTCAAATTGGTGGGGTAACATTGCGAATGGTTTTGACGGAACATTTTTAATTTTGTGGAATAAGTATACGTTTATTTTTCGTCATTTTTCATTCATTAGAGGTATCGGAAATTATAGTGTTTAAATTTCTAGAGCACAGCTGGGCTGGTCTAAGGCAAGTCCGAAACCGGGCATGACTGAATATCAGCATCTTCCTTGTTGAAACCCGTTTAAAATTATGAACTCGATGATAAACTTTTTTTCCCACTTGTTTAGTAGACCTACGACAAGATCCATCTTTTGCCTTCATTTCATTCGGGCGACTGCACACGATAATGAACATATCGCTGTAGAACAACACTTATTTACTGCTGTCTGTTTGGGCGTAGAGGAGAGCGGGGCAAAATGGCACACCGGGGTAAAACGGGATAATGAGACAAAACGTAATTGTTCAATAACTTTGGGACGGTGGCGATGATGGTACGTGTGACAAAAAGGGTTTGAAAATCCGGATATATCGTTGGACAAAATGGGGCATCAAAAAATTATTGGGAAAATTGAGTTTTGCCCGTACTGTCCCATTTTGCCCCGCTGTGCCATTTTGCCCCGGTCTCTTCTAAGTTGCTGTATTGCAATTTCGAAAAAAAAAAATTCGAAATTATATTCGAATTTTCTCTACCGCATACCTTTCTGGGTTTTTCCGGCACCCCATCCCGATTCCCCTCTAGCACTCCCTACCCGCACTCAGCTAAGCTACCTAACTTCCAGTGAGTCTGTAGCCGACTTAGCTAGACTGTACCGCATTTGCTGGGGACACGGGGGAAGTACGGAAAACCCGTGCCGGTACAGACGGCTGATACTGATCCTCTGGTATTTTTGCACTTTGAGTAAAGTGCAGAAACACCAAAGTTTCAGAAGAAAGCGCTTCCCGCTCAACGGTCGTTACGCCAACTAACGCACGGCTAAGCGGTCACCCATCCAAGCACGGACCGCGAACGATCTTGCTTGACTTGGAAGACCACCGAAGCCGTGCGCGGTTTAGATTGTAATAATTAAATTATCGTTTTAATAATGCCACTCTACTGCTGGGGTTCGATCATTTTCGAGCTCTCATGTTGCACTTTCGGCCAGCTCGCGTTGCTCAATTTTCGTCCCTCATGGCGTCGTTATGGCCACCCTCATGAGCCCACTTTCGATCACTCATGGCGCAGTATGTCAGAGCATCGAGTACCTGGTTGAAATTGCAACCCAAGCTGATTTATGTGCCGCAATTTTTCCCGCAACAAATTTAACGAAACCAGTAATCCAAAGGCAAATTGTTATATATCTAATCGACGATACGACTTGTCGTGACGCTGTTGGTATGACTTCAATGCTTTGCTAACAGTTAAAATTGAATTGAATCCGAGAAATCATGACGTACTTCAGCTAGGGTTACCTGACGTTAACTACGGCGCGAAAGTGCCGAAGCACGAATTGCGCCATTCGCTGTAAATTTGTTAAATGAAAAAAAAAAATTTAATGAAAATATAAGCTTTTCGACAATAATAGAGAGTAATACACTCTTCAACATGCAGTCAATAATTTTTCTGCATTAAACGAAAACTGTATTTGTTGGGGACAGTGACTGCATCCGGGCCGTTTACTTTAACTCGGTCTGTGGACCAAACTAACTCTCTTCAGAATTTTTTACAATTTTTCGCCATTACAAATTTGTTCTGCACATTTAATGTAAAGTACCAGAAATTATTGATTGGTTCATTTGAATTCCAATATAATTTTTTTTTTACTGCGATCCGAATCATCTTCGCAAAGTATTGTGTATTAGGCGGCATAGATTAATAGAGTACAGCACAAATGGACAGAAATGTATTTAGACTGTGAGCCGACAATCGATTATTGTCGGCTCACAGTCTGTCTCCCTTTGCATACTAAGTATGCGATGAAAAGTAAAAAAAAAAGACATACACAACTATTATTGAACTTTTTTTTTACCAGCCTCTCAATTTCGCAAAAATATTATACATCAAGATTCACGCGTTAAATTTACGATGGAACATTCATGACAGTATAAATCCTCAAAGCGTGCACAACTCCTAAATGCCAGCGCGCGATTTACAAGCAGGCGTTTGTGTAATGTACTCGCGTGCCGTTGGAAACGCGGATGACGCGTGGGAGTGAAAAAAAAAAAAAAATCACGAGGGATTTAAATTCTTCTTGTTGCGCGTTGAGAATTCATGCGTAGCTCTCGCCTGCCTTTACACATGTCACCGGGAGCGTGTAGCCGCGAAGTTTTTAATTTGTTGTACACTCGTCGGTGGGCAGGCGATGTTTGTCACGAGATTCGCGCAAATTCCATTATTCATACAAACAGAACAGAATGCGTTCTCTTCAGCACCCAATATAAAATAACGATTATTTCTCGTTCGACAGATGTGAAACCAACATCGTTTTTCACTTATCGTCTATCGTCGTATTGCCATTACCGGGTTAAAAATTATCTCGGCCAAACCGAAGAGTTCGATGTTATAGAGTACAACTGTAATATGGCATACACGTTTCGGAAAGTGGCGATAAGGATAAGACACAACCCCTCGGTCGATCGCTTATCGGCCAAATTCTCAACGTGGCAAACACGCGACCGGCGAAGCCTTATGAAAGCTCCCCGTCTCTCAATCTATCTCTCTCTCTCTCACACATACACACTGCCGGTGCGACAGTCATGTATATACGAGATCCCCGGAGCGTTGTTCCCGTTTTGAAACGCCCGACTGTTGATGGTTCTCAGTCGTTAGCTGCATCGGAAACACGTTACATTACACACTTTGCTGTGACATTCGCTCGCGCGACAGTTGCCACTCCGATATTTATATATAAGTAATAACAGGAGATAAATTTCGATAAACCATCGAGTTCGCTAGAGCCATCACGGGGCGAGCTACGTAACATCATCGCCGTCTTGATACGAGCATATATCTATATATATATGTGTGTGTGTGTGTATAGATATTTTTATTTTTCAAATTAAGTACCGATATAACCGAGATCTACGAGCGGATCGTTGACGCAGTCGGGTCCGCGAATTGACCACGGAATGAGTGCGACGACGAGTGGACGGGCGTTTCAATGAGCTCGACGATGTCGATGAGCGGCAAAGTTTCGGCTGGTAACAGACGGGAAATCGTTTCTTCGAATAGTCTTTTGACGCGAATCCCAATGGGCGCCGGATGGGAGACGTGGAAACGTGAAGTACTTTTCAAGGGCGCAATCGCCGATACCGACGATCGTCCCGAGTCGTTGATCATCGATGATTTACACCGCGTGGAAGCTTCTCCTTGCGTAGAGGATAATCATTGGGATCGGTGAGTTCATATCCTTCGACCGGTCGCGACCACTTTTTGCGGATCGAAAGTCTCGCTCAGCGAACGAGGACGAATTGAGATGTGAACGATGCGAAGCGCGCATTGGCTAAACGCGTTCACAGAGCGATTGCACATACAAGTCGCAATACACTTACCAGCAAACCCTGGGGCACATCTTTGTTGCTCCAGTTTAAATTAGACTACAGATTATCGCTAGGTGTCACGTGCTTTTTTTTTCTTCGTCTCTAGCAGTTTTTACAAGCCAATTATGAACGCCGTAAACTACACACTGTGAGAAGGTCTGGTATATATGACAATATCGCTTGAGAGATATTACCATTGCAAATAGTAGGAGGAAACTAGGGGGCCACGTATAATAGGAAGTACCGGATTTATAAGAATTTTTTGTAGACATTATGGTAAAATTTCTTTAAATTTGGGACTACATTTTCGAATTTCGAAATATAAAAATTTAATATTATATTACGTTTACATTTTTTTATTTATGGAAAATCTGGGACTTTATGCCATAGGCGGTGCCCTAATTGCGTACTACCATTAGCTATGGTAATTTTTCTTAGATGACCGGTTATTTTTACTAGATCCTTTTCTTTCAGTGCATTCGCAGAATGTTCGGCGGATCTACACGCTGAATTTTTTTTGAACCTGCGTTGATCTCTTGCCCCATTGTCCCAACCAAAAATGATTGGAATATGGCGTTTTGCCCCACCGCCCCATTTTCCCTACCATATTTGAGTACTGATGTACCGAGTTGTGGCAGAACTTGAGGTAGTACTGGCATACAGTTCGACCTCACGTGAGTTCAGCGAGAATTGAGAGAGAATCGCGAACATATCTCGATTTGATACAAATCTGAAAAAATCAAGTATATGGAAGATGCTGAAAAGACTGATCTAGCATAATAATAATAATTCTAAAATGTTATTAACAAATTAATGAAAAAAAAATTGTTCAACAAATTCCCCGGCAACTTAACTTTTTGTTCATATAAAAACAATGTGTTAATCTTTTTGAATACGTATGAACTTTTTCAGAATTTGGTGTAATTTTTGAAAGTTACTTTTTTATTGACTAAAAAAAATTCATACGTATTCAGAAAAATTAACAAATCGTGCTCATAAAAAAAAGTTTTTCGCTAAATTGTTAATACCATTTTGCAATTATTATTATGCAAAATCTATTTCTTCAGCGCCTTCCATATGGTTGATTAAAAAAAAAAATATCCCTTCGAGAAGTGTTCGCTATTCCTCTCTCAATTCTCTCTGAACTCACGTGAGGTCAAACTGTCCGCAAGTACTACCTTAAGTGCTGGAGTTCTGAGTACTGGGTACAGACTCGAAGTACCCAAAGTAAAAGAGAGCGGGGCAAAATGGTACATTGGGGCATAACGGGATAGTGCGGGCAAATAGTACTTTGCGATACTAGTACGGAAAAGCGGTCTTTCGACGAAGGTTGTGAAGTTGGTTGCACGAGCCGGATCGAGAGCTACAACGGCACGAGGTGAAGCCGAGTGACGTTTGTAGCTCGAGAGGACGCGAGTGCTGCCTACTTCCCAACCGCCGTCGGGAGACCGCTTTTTCGTACAAGTTAACTATACTACTTTTTGTGACAAATGCAAGAAAATGCCCGCTTTTTGTGCCTGCAAAGTGCGTTCGAAAAAATAACTAGTGACAGATAAGTCAGCGCGAAAAGTAACTAGAGTGTTAAAAAAGTGTGCGCAAAAGTAGTTAGAGTGTAAAAAAAGTGTGCGCAAAAGTAGTTAGAGTGTAAAAAAAGTGTGCGCAAAAGTAGCTAGAGTGTGAAAAAAGTGTGCGAAAAGGAACTCGCGTGTAAAAATAGTATCAACAGCATTTTTCGAACAGCCTCTGCTGGAAAGCGCCACTTTCGACACACTTTACAGGCACGAACAGCGGGACTTTTCGTGCACGTGTTACAAAAATTCAATTTTCCAATAATTTCTGGATGCCCCATTTTGTCCCAACGATACATCCGGGTTTTCAACTCCGTTTTGCTCCACGGACGACCATCGCTACCATCCAAAAATTATTGGAAAATTGCGTTTTGTCTATTATCGTGTTTTGCTCCGCTGTGCCATTTTGCCCCGTTCTCCCCTACCTGATGTACTTCAGTACAATCCGATCGGTCTTACAATGAGCAATCTGACTTTTGCGCCGATGTTGAGGTTGCGTATGCCCCGCCCATGCTGACTGTGCGCAGCTCTCAGAGTCGCGACCAGTGCCATGTCACGTACCGTGGGCCCCTCGGTACGTTTTTCTCGGGTTATAGAA
>JAPYZC010004279.1:0-14884 GCA_030522665.1 Ichneumoninae sp. A BG-2022a
GATACTCATGTCCAAGATACTCATGTCCAAGATACTCATGTCCAAGATACTCATGTCCAAGATACTCATGTCCAAGATACTCATGTCCAAGATACTCATATACATTTTTTTTAAGAGTTCAGACGTGGGCGATGCAATTTACGAAATGAACTGGACGACGTTGAACATAAAGACGAAAAAAAGTTTATTCACGATAATGCTTCGTACTCTCAGTCCTATTGAATTCACCAGTTTATACATCATTACGCTGAACCTCGTTTCATTCAACAGTGTAAGTGAAACGTGGTAGAAGTTATTGAATGAAAACATTACGTTAGAGTTGTTCGAAAATAACAAATATTTTCGATTCAAGCTTCTCAAGTTATCATATTCGATGTACAACGTACACTAACAAAATAAATAATTGATTGACACATGATTAAAACATGTACGATTTCGTCTGTTATAAAAAAAGTAAAACTCGTTAAACCATTTTCCGAATTCTGTATGTTCTGATGGATCGATTCGCAGTAACCAGACCACTAATTTTCTTCGCAGACACAAGGATACAAGGCCGCAGATTCAAGCGACATGTCGAATGTCACATAAGCGGCACTTAATTTGTTCGATGTCGTTACTTGTGGATCTTGATACAAGTTTTTTCACTGAGACTATGATAGGGAAGTCAGACGGGGGCGAAAAATGTATAACCAACGATAATTATATGAAAAAATGAATAAAGTAATTAATCAGACGCTCAGTTTTATACCATACCTAGCAGATATGTTGGCATAAAAGCTTTACGTCAGTCATAGTGTTTTTGGTCGATGACAAGAAAAAAAATTGCAAAATGGATAGAGGTGTGACTTATGAAGGGTTCAACAAAATTTGAATAAGAGAAATTCACAAGCAAGCAATATCGTAGTCAGTAACGTATTATGTAGTTAGTCAGTAGCGTCGTAGTCAGTAGCGTATTATGTACATAGGTAGGTAGGAAGAAACATTAATAAATAGGTAGTTCTTATCCCATCGCAAGCAATTCGATACCATAGATATCCGTGATCGTAGTCTTTATTTCATTAACATTCTTTTTTCATTTACAATTATTACGATGTACCACGTAATTACTTTGTTGGGCAATTTTTAGTTATGCTTCATTGTATTACAACTTTTACATCACTTCACTGTAACACTGTAAACCGTTACAGTGTTAGAGTGTACGTTCTGTATCACTGATTTTACACCGCGTGTTTTACACCATATTTAAAACTTCTTTTAACGCCAAAGTACCTATATGGAGCACATGGCGGTGTTACAGCGGTGGTGAATTTAACACTATCTTTTTTTTTTTTACAGATTATCAAGTGGACTCTTGAACGGTGTATATATTCTCGTAAGTATGACAACTACAATTATGGTATTTACGCTATCCACTACGTTCGAGAGGTTTTGGGTGGTTGCATTGCCAGAATGTTGGAAGTTGAACTGGGTAAGATGCGAGAAAGCTTGAAGAGGAATTGTTCAAGTCTTCGGATATTTCAAGCCGATGTCTGCTGGGGCCAAGCCAAGATCCAGAGAGAAACGATCTGGGAGGAATGTTCTACTTGTAAGAAGTGAACCCACTCGTCCTGTCTTAACCACCTCAAGAAATCTCGAAACCAAATGCGAGATCCCTTTCACGCGCCTAACTGCGAGTTTTGTTGACAGTGGCTCACTTAAAAGTTTAAAAAAAATTACTCATCTAGAGAATTTCAAAACAAAACAATGACGCCCGAGAGAAGTGCGCAGGATTAAAAAAAGTTAGATGGCTATGCAAAGACGACATTTTGTCATCGTCACTGCCGTAAAATAGCACATACATTTGCATTGCATTAACAATGTTTAATGTAAAATTCCATCCGAAAATAAAATACTTCTCCTGGCGGTGGTCTGAAATCGGGCACCGTCCGGTAAAAGACTCTTGATTGCGTCTCTCTACCTGTTTTACCGACGGTCGAGACGCTAGCGCGTCTCTTAATGGCTTACAATACGGTAGAAATGGTGAACATAGCCCATCGCTGGTCCATATATCGTGCATTACTGCACGATATATGGACCAGGCTATATTCGTCACTTTTTTAAGTAAAAAGAAACACCACCGTCCGAACATACCCGTATTCGAGTTCTTAATGAAATTTTAGTTGCTACGCTAAGACTTATTTTCGAAATCCACCATGAAAGAAACAATAAATAGGTCGGAAGTTTTACCACGATCCGTCACCCTCGGAATATTCTGCAAGGCTCTAG
Organism: Ichneumoninae sp. A BG-2022a; assembly: GCA_030522665.1. Taxonomy (NCBI): domain Eukaryota; kingdom Metazoa; phylum Arthropoda; class Insecta; order Hymenoptera; family Ichneumonidae; species Ichneumoninae sp. A BG-2022a. The sequence continues at coordinate 2,266 of JAPYZC010004279.1, forward strand.
CCAGAAGAATGATGACAATCGCGGGAGTTCACTGGATAATTACGGTGACGTATAGGAGGGTCTGAGCGAAGTGTGCTAAGCGAAGACACGCACGTACCCTGTATCATTAGCCATTTAATATTTAATACGAACATGCGGCGCAATTGAACCATATTGTCATATTTAAAAAAAATCAATAGTAGACGAGCTCTATTATAGTCGGAGAACGGAGAAAATAATTGCCCTTCAATAGTAATAAGGCAAAATGTACTTCTCCGAAGACTGCAGTTGCGCATTCGTTTCTTCGAAGACAGTTGCACACAATATCATGCTGAAGATTAGTGTCTCAGTAACAATTTATCTGTGGAAGTAAAAGGGTCATTCCCATAAACATTTTTTTAGCAAGACTGTGCCATTTTATCGTTCAGCAATGAAATCGTTGCAACACAGTTTTATCATCCTCGAGTGCAACGGAATATGGCGACCGGTGCACTGGCCCCATGGCTGGAAAAGAAAACTCTACGACACTTACACTTGTATTATAATGTTTCTTCTAGTGAGCCTAGTTCTTTCAGAATGTGTCGAGTTCTTGAGGTTGTTGGACAATGTCGAAGCATTCGCCCAGAACTCTTTCATTCTACTGTCGATGATCGGAGTATGCGGGAAAGCGATGAATATTCTAATTAAACGGGACGAAATATTGGAACTGGCAAAGGCCCTGGAAAGGGATCCATTGAGACCGAAGTCTGAAGATGAGTTGATGATTCAGCGTACATTCGATGAAATGGTCAGGTCTGTAGTAGATTATTAATATCTAGGCACTTTTGCCGGCTCTTAGAACAGCCGTGCACATCAGAAAACAAAGTTTGTACACTTGACTATCATTTATTGTCTACAAAAGTCCGCCATTGTGTTCCTGTTAACTTTACATCGTAGCTTACCAACAAACGGTTGTTGTTGTTTTGTGGAGCGATACGAGCACTCAGTCGTGCTGGACCATTGTACTCGTGCCTTGTGGGGCAGTCGCAATGCCTTAATTGTCCACGTTGTGTTCCTCAGACGCGGAACGACGACGGAAAGGTGTTTATTTTGGTTTTTTCCCTCTTGACTTGACACCTTTCCGTTTTGGAGATTACCGGTTGCACAGGGGCCTTGGCCAGTCCTCCGTCCCCCATGAATCCTTTGTGGGCTTGCGGGTCTCTTCGGGTTCCTTGATCAGTCTGCCCAGGGTATAACATTGCCTAGTCCCCCGTCCCCCGGTATCCCTAAATGTAGTCAGTTAGGGATCATGGTCGGCGTCCTCAGAGCCCCAGGTTGAGGCGGTAAGGCTCATAGTATTATAGGATGTCGCCTGGTATACCTAGAAGCGTCGTTATAACGCACCATACCCCGGTGCCATGAAGCGCGAGCACGATAGCTTACACTCACGCCAGGGATAGGTATTGTGGAGCGTCGAGTCTGATTCACTGATTCGGCGTCCCAGGCGATGGGTACGCTACGTCCCCTACGCCGGTACGGTCTCAGGTTCGATTCCCGACGCTGGAGCTTCGCCGCGTCTCACCGAGAATGAAAAAATGGAGTACAGCTATATACATCTGACACTCACACTTAGTTACCGCGTGTGAGTGACCGATGTATATATCCGGAGCTTCGTCTCGTCCATGTTTTTTCCCTTCTCGGCGAAAACTTACGAGGCCGGGAATCGAACCGTCGACCTCCCGATGCTTAGGCCTTAGAGGCGAGCACGCCAACCACTATACCACCGCACCGGTTACCAACAAACGGTACTTCTAATAAGAACAAAAAAAATAATTGTAGATTTGGGAAGAAATAAATTTGTAGACGTACAAAATTTTCTTTACTATTTTCTCGACTTCGTGGACAAGGAACGAAACAATTTGGAATAACATTGCACAGTTGTTCTAAGAGCGCGATGACGATATGAAATATGTAGAGGAGAACGGCGCAAAATGGGACAGTGGAGCAGAACGCGACAGCGGGGGGCAAAACTGAATTTTCCAATTATTGTTGGATGTCCCATTTTGACCCAATGATACATCCGGATTTTCAAACCTCTTTTGCCCCACTTATCATCACCGCCACCATCCAAAAGTTATAGGAAAAGTGCGTTTTGTCCGATTATCCCATTTTGCCCCACTGTTCCATTTTGTCCCGCTCTCCCCTAATAAAAATTTAATTAATTTTCATCTGGTTTATCAATATATATTTCGAAGATCAAACACTTTCCGCTATGCTGCACTTCTGGGAATCGCAGTTATTGCTCAAATGTGGCGATCCGTCGTGGATGATATACCCCAAAAAGTTATGATTCATAATTGCTGGCTCCCCGTCGGGTGTCATCAATCTCTATTGTGCTACTTCATTGCCTACAGCCATCAGGTAGTCGTGATCATCATCGCTTCCGCAATCAACGTTGCCTTCGACACCCTAGTTACTGGATTAATCATGCAAACATCAGCACAATTGCATATTTTAAAACATCGTTTTCGCCAATTGCCGATCCTCAGACACGATAGATCAAATCTCGGGACTTCTTACGCAGAGTCGACGATACTTTCGCAGAGCGCTCGACACCATATAGAGATATTCAAGTGAGGTGGTTTACGTAACAAACAATTACAGTCCACTCCCTCTAACTTAACGCTGCCGGTACCGGATTTCCGTGGTTCTAGAAAGAGTGGCTTACTACAGAGATCCCCCACAGCCTACCGGCAGCCATGTGAAGCGCACAAAACGGTTAGGTTAGATGGCAGACAAATTCTCGAATGTGAGGGTAACGCCTTCTCCTTTGTGGCTTCACGTTGAGAGAATTGAGGGGAAATGGCCTACTAGAGAGCGCTGAGTTAGAGGGAGTTTACTGTATTGTCCAATCAACGCTCTTTTACTGACGCAAAGCTCTTTGTTTTCTTTGGAAAAAAAAGTTTCATTCATCGTTGTTTTTTTATGCAGGTTTGCGAAGACATTGAACGATATTTTCGGTATTATGATATTTATTCAGTACACGTCCAGTACTTTTATTATATGCGTGAGCGTTTTCCAGCTCTCAAACATGAAGCTTTTCAGTGCAGAATTCACGTTCTGTCTATTCTATAGCGTTGCCATGTTAATAGAGATATTTATGTTCTGTTTTTACGGGGGCGAAGGGACGTTAGAGGTAAGCGGCAGATTAATATTTTTATTAGGTTATTGTCAAAGTATTTCCGGCCGAGATGTTCACAAAGATATCTAAATACGAAAGCATTCTAGATATTCTGAAAGGGCGTGGATACTTGAATTCCACTGTAACGTGTCTGTCAGACTCATAATTAAAAAAAATTAAGTCCCCCTCGATCCTAAATCAACTGAAGATGTTTCACACCCAAAAAACTTTTTTTTCGTAGCACCCTTTGAAACCGTAGTTTATATCATACTACTGAAAGTTGTAGAAGGGAACCCTGTGCGATTTTTTTTTTTTTTTTTTGAGGTTGCGCAATGGTTTTTATTCATTTAATTAACACGCAAGAAGTCGATGTCCCCACTTTACACAGGATTGTTAATTTTCGTATAGAATGCACGGCCATGAAAAGAGTAGCATCGTACAGCTTGTTTAATTGTCATCCAATCGGCGTGTTGCAGAACATTTTCGGTCATATAGTGTCCAAGATACTCAACTTTGAATAGAAAGTGGTCTAGTCTCACCTTCAATAAATGTGCACAATTTGCGTTTCTTGCGAATAACTCAGTAAATCTTACAGTAAATCTTATGGCCATATTAGGTATTATTAATCTTAAAGAAAATAAGATAATCTACAAAACTACAAAAAAGTCAATCTGGTACGATAAAAATTGAAGGAGAGATCGCTCATTAAAATTTGATTTGGTAGTGTAAGTTGTCTAATACATATATATATTATAACGGAACGAATTGTCGACCCAACACTAATGCAAAACCCACACACGGTTAGGTAGGAATCTGCTCGATCGACTTCGCGTCGCTCTTACAGACCCGAGTTCCACCGACCCAACCACAAGCTAACGCGTCCACGGTCTCCCCCAAACACGCTACCTACGTCATCGCGAATCACACGGCACTACCAATCGACGGCCTATATAAACGGCCTACCTTTTATCTTCCTACCTTCGCCATTAACACATCCTCTCATTCAACAAGCCTCAGTACAGTTCTGACACTTGAAGAATCTCCTCTCGAGAAAGCCCAACTCCTTAGAAGCAAAAGGCCTCAATACACCTTTCGACATCTTTTGTCCTCCTTGAGATAGCCCAACTGACCAATACACGGTCTCGATACAGTTTCGACGCCTGTATGTTCTTGGGCTAGCCCAGCTCTTAGGATAAAAGTTTTCCCGAACTCGTGCTGTGGCCCTGAGAACGCCACACCACGTCACACAAACACCTAGCGTTAATGAGATAGGCAGAAAAACACCGAGAAAACACATCTAAGGAGAGAGCCGACGACCAAAACAACATTGAAATAAACCGATTAAAAACTTGCATAAAATGTCACATCACCACGGTCCCTGATATTATCAGTAGCTTCTCTTATTAAATTCATCAAACAAAAACACAGAAGACACTTCCTGTCTTCTGATTGAGATATTGGAGCCATTTTCCCGACGCGAGTAGGTCATAAAAAAAACTCGTCCTTAATATTAACAGAGGCAGTTGCCAAATAGATTTCTTCTGCGTCTTTACTTTCTTCCCCTCTTCTTCATCCAATCCGGCAGCTTCTATTTTTTTTACGCTGACTCCACTGTAGCCGTAATTGCAGTGTGGCCTCGTTCATTGAAAAGTAAAAGCTACCAAATCAAGCTTCTCCTATTTTTCGTTACAACAAACACCCCTGTTGCCGTAACAACAGGCGTGCCTTGTTCACCAAGCAATGGAAGAATCTTGCATCTATCAATCCCTCCTCTTCTTCCAATCCTAAATTCTATGATGAGATAAGCCTTCAGTCTTTGGACTTTGTAAAAGCAAGGCAGATCTGAGAATTTTTCCTCCTAACCAAGGATTCCTCTACCTCGAGTGTCACAACTAAAGAAAAATAATTATCCGATTAATTCTCCCTCTCTTCGACAAAATCCCGGGTAGAATAAGTAAAATCGTTTAAATAAATATATATATATATATATATATAATTTTTTTAAGAGTACAGACGTGGGCGATGCAATTTACGAAATGAACTGGACGACGTTGAACATAAAGACGAAAAAAAGTTTACTCACGATAATGCTTCGTACTCTCAGACCTATTAAATTCACCAGTTTACACATCATTACGCTCAACCTCGTTTCATTCAACAGTGTAAGTGAAACGTGGTAGAAGTTATTGAATGAAAAAAGTTCGTTACAGTTCGAAAATAACAAATATTTTCGATTCAAGCTTCTCAAGTTATCATATTCGATGTACAACGTACTACAACAAAAGGAATAATTGATTGAAACATGTACGAAACATGTACGATTTCGTCTGTTAGTAAAAAGTAAAACTCGTTAACGCATTTTCCGAATTCTGTATGTTTTAGTGGATCGATTCGCAGTAACCAGACCACTTATTTTCTTCGCAGATACAAGGATGCAAGGCCGCAGATTCAAGCGACATGTCGAATGTTACATAAGCAGCACTTAATTTGTTCGATGTTGTCGCTTGTGCATCTTGATACAAGTTTTTTCACTGATACTACAATAGGAAAGTAAGACGGGGTGAAAAATGTATAACCAACGGAAATTGTGTGTTAAAAACTATAACCAACGGTTATTATGTGAAAAAATGAATTAAGTAATAAATCAGACGCTCAGTTTTATACCATATGTAATTATGTGAAAAAATGAATAAAGTAATTAATCAGACGGCCAGTTTTATGCCATATCTAGCGGATATGTTGGCTCAAAGTCTTTACGTCATTTACAGTGTTTTTGGTCCTTGACGAGAGAAAAAAAAATTGCAAAATGGCTGCCATTTGAAAACATCGATTTTACCCATTTTTTCAGTTTGTATAATTTTTAAATATTATTTCTCCTTATTTTTTTATAAATATAAAAACGTTAAGGCCTAAAGAATCTGTTGAAGTATATCGGTAAAAATGTTCGTAAAAATCTATCAAGTCGTTTTTGAGATATCAGTGACACCGATTTTGAAAATCACGTTTTGAGAAAAACGCGTTCAAAGTTCGGCTACGCTGTTGCTCACTTTCCACATAATGGTCTCCAACTTTCGTAATTCATTGAATTTCGACATAAAAATGGAACTGAATATTCTTGACACTATAAACTATTAGAAAAAAAAAGCAAATAAAAGATCAAAATTTTACTGTGGCGTAAGCCCTTAAGGAGTGCTCTTTTCTTTTAAAAAAAGATAAAAATCATATTCCAGTACACTGAGAGAAGGATCTAGTAAAAGCTACCGATCATCTAAGAAAAATGACCATAGCACATAATAGTAGGACGCCAGGACGAAAAGTCTCAGATTATCCAAGAATTTTTACCATAAAACCCAACAACCCTGGTGAAAATATTTCTCTGAACATTTCTGATAATATATCTGAAAGTCTTGGAAAATTTCCCAAGAAGGTCCTCTGAATTTCTCTGACTTTTCGCACTTTTCAGAGAGAGTTACAGACTTTTCTGAAATTAAATATTTCTAATTGTTCTGAAAATCTCTGATTTTCCCTGCCAACTTCTCGGAAAAACGATGAACTTTGTTGATATTCCAAGCCTGTTTCTCTTCAATATTCAGAAACTATTTTCTGAAAAAGTCAAATTTTCGCTCAATTTCTCATACAAAGTAAACATAAATTATTGTTTACTGTTAACTGTTCGTACGAACAAGGAGACGAAAGTTTACTGTTCGTACGAATACCAGAAAATGCAAATCATAGAGTGAACTTGTAAGTTCTTTGAAATTCTCTAAAGATACATAACCCGAGAAAATCAAACTTTTTCAGAAAATAAATTCAATTTTCTCTGAATAAGTCTGCTGTTTGCCCGAGTCACAGAATGAGTGAATCTTACAGATAACTTGTATTTTCTCTTAACGAACTTTATCAGAAAAAAATCGGAGAGATTCATAATTTGTCGGAAAATACTCTGAATTTCTCTGATATATTGTGAATACTGGAGGTTGTGAGGAGAAAATGGCAGATATATTTAATACATAATAGAGAAAATCAGAGAAAAATGTCGGAAACCGATGAAAATCACTGAAACGGTCCGTTTAGGATTTTTCAGACAAATTGTTAGAGAAATATTTTCATCAGGGAACAATTATAAATCCGCTACTTCCTACCATAGGTGGCGCCCCAGTGCCCTACTACTATGTGCTATGGTGATATCTCTCAATCGATGTAGTCATTTTTACTAGATTCTTCTCTCAGTGTAGCGATAATGTCCATTGAATGTACACTGGGCCTCGCTCCATCCCACATAGTTCTGAGATGACATAAAGTGATCATAAATCGTTCCGAAAAAATGTCAGTCACTTATATGTTATCTCGAAATTATGAAATTTGTTATCTAAAAGTCATCCGAAAGACGTCTAGTGCGTGATTTGATAGATTACCGAATATTATGCAGTTTTGTAGGCATTGAAAATAAATAAATAAGATAAATGTTGAAAATTGAAATTTTCATACCGCTTCTTCATAAAAGTCGAAATTTGAAATTTTTATATCGATTCTCATAATGTTTCTTTATTTGTGAATCTTGCGAATACGTTCTCTTGGAAGAAGTTTCGCGAATAAAGGAACATTATGACGAAACCCTATACAAATTTGAAATTTCAACTTTTATGGCGAAGCGATATGAAAATTTCAATTTTCAACATTTTTTCAGTTTATCTTAATGTCATGAAATTTTTTACTATAATCTTTATCGCGCTCAGGGTCGAGAGCGTCTCATTATTCACTAAAAGAGGTCTTTTCGAGAATGTTATGATGATTAAATGTATCGGACAAGTTTAAGGTTGTTGTGGGGTCTGGGCCTGCGGGGTGAGGCGGCGGAGTGACTAGGGGGCGCGCGTCAGTTCCCAAGCGAAGACGACCAAGAGTTTTTCATTTATTAATAATTAAATAACGATGCTGTCAATCTTCTTCGGAAAATGCCAAACGTCAAAACGATTATCATTTGAACTGTACATAGGTTTTTTATGTATGTAGTAGCATTTTCATAGCTGTTAGAACGTAAATACGATGAATCGTTGCGAATTCTCCATAAGAGTAATGCAATGAGCTGCAAAATTTACGATTTTTTTTCTCATTAACGATGCTGTACATCGTTCTGAAATTTAAACATGCAGTGGTAGCATTTTGATTTTACCCCACAACAACCTTAAGAGTACTTGAGATATATAAAAGACTACTTCTTTTAAGTCGCAAAGTCCTCTCTAAAAGGACATCCTTTATTGATCATTAAGAGATTCGTGCGCTATGCGACGAGTGTGCACACGAGAACACGTCTTAGGTACTTACGCATACGTATGTGAGTGCACTCTGGAGGCTGGATAGCATCAACAAGAATACCGGGAGGATTGACCACCGCAGAATTACCGGTATCTTCCACAGTGGTGTGCCGTCACTGGACCTCTCCGTTGTGGCACTTCTCCACCTGCATCCTAGAAGACCTGTAGTGAAAACTATCGATATATCGTGGGTACATGTTACCTATTGGGTAGTATACGTACAACGGATCCGTATCCACAAGCAGACGCGGAGCATGCAAACAAATTTAGATTTATCACCCGAAGTCCGGCTGGTCTATACGACGACCGGACTGCGCCAGCCACAGCTTTCTATGCATACTGCGGTGAGCTACAGCGCTGTTGCTATTGGCCTACTACCAGTTTACATTTCTCACAAGCTCTCTTGTTACTTTTCTTATTTTTATTTTATTTTTTTCGTGGAACGGTACCGTAGGCAAAAACCAGGTAGACAGGCTTGGGAAATGTACTATGGTAATAATTACCAAGTGCAGAATAATGTTTCTTCTAATATTAAGAGAGTTCCAGACATTCTCAAACCCTCCTAGAGTAGTCCCTGCGAATAGTGTTCACTTCGCATAAGTTTCAGAGAAGTGAGAGGGGATTTCAAACACTTCTGGATTAAATAAAAATCTGGAAAAATCGAGCATGTTAAAGGTGCTGAAAAGATTCATGTAGCATAATAATAATTCGAAAATGTTATTAACAAATTGATGAACAATAAAATTTGTTCAACAAATCTCTCGGGAAAATAACTTTTTTTCATAAAAACGATTCATTTTCTTTTTTGTATACATATGAATTTTTTCTGATTTTTAAATTCACTTTGAATTTTTTTTATGTGGAAAAAATGTGTCGGCCCATTTTTTCTTATATTCTATTTTTCTTATGCGTATTCTTATTTTTTTCATATTTTTCTTATGTTCCATTGTATGTTTGTGTTTTCTTATTCTTTCTTATGTTTCTTATGTTGCATTGTATTTTTGCGTATTATATTATTTGTATCTTGACGCACGGTGTTTACGGTGTTCTGGGGCTTGAGTCTCAGAACACGAAATAAACGAATCTAAAAAAAAGTTGCAAATTGAAATTTTCATGTGGCTTTCTCATAAAAGCTGCAAATTGAAATTTTCATATGGCCTTCTCATAATGTTAATTTATTTGCGAAGCTTCTTCTATGAGGAAGCATTTTCTGTATTGTTGACACGCACACAAACATTTTTCACGAAAACAAAGCTTCCTCTATGAGGAAGTAAAAAATTGAAAGTGAATTTAAAAATATGAAAAAATCCATACGTATTCAAAAAAATTAACGAATCATCTTCATAAAAAATTAGTAGGTTTCCGGGAGATTTTTTGAACAATTTTATTTTTAATCTATTTTTTATAACATGTTGGAATTATTATTATGCAAAATTAATAATTTCAGCTGTGCTTGATTTTTTCCGATTTTTATACCATCGAGAAGTGTTTGCAATTCCCTTTCATTTCTCTGAAACTTACGCGAAATCACGAAATATGTTAGACTCTCACAAAATATGTTAGACTCTCCCAGACTACTGGGCACTCTTAGGATATTGGTCAGAAGAAACTTGAGTATTGGCTTTTTGCCATGAGTGTATTAATTCAATGAACAGTAAAGGCCACTCCGACACAGAATGTCACGTGATAAGAATATAAAATGCGATCAGAAAGATTTGCAAAACAGAAAATGACTTCAGTGAGACTTTACAAAAAGTAATTGAAAAGTAAAAAAAACTTTTAACTTACAGTTACAACTTAATACTTCCAGTTTATTTTCTATGACAAAAAAGATTGTGCTTAAAAATAATTTCAAAAAAAATCGAAAAACCACGTTAAATCATATGAGCTAAGTAGGCGTATACAGTCGTATAAATATATGTATTGTTTTGGTCGCGCCACAAGAACCGCGGCGACTTTAATTTTATGGCGAGCACGCGGTTGCCATAAAATTATTATTATTAATTCCTATGGTTTAAAAAATTTTTTATACGTCCTGATCAGCATTTCCTGCATCTACGGTAAGGTGATTTCTCTCCTTATTACGCGTTTATCGCATGTGAAGCTTGGTCAGAACAATGCCCATTTCGAATCTAACCTTTCGGAAATTTATTCAGGGATGGGCTGAGAATACATGTCGAAAAGAATAAAGGACGATGATCTCATAAGGTGTCAATCACGTTCAAAATATATTAGGATTCCTCACTCGACCCCGACACACCGTAGCAAGGCTGTGTAATTAGATCCCTCACGGCCGCGCAGTGTTGCCCGCCACTGATTGAAGGCCAGCGTTATCACCAAACGTTGAGTTCATTGCTCTATACCCTGGGTCTCTCGAAGGAAGATCGAAGATCTCGATTTCTAAATTCAGGACTATGATATATCGAAACTCTGATTATTTATTAACGATGACTCGAGAAAGTTAATTAATATCCGGTGAGATAACAAAAGAATAAAATATTCGCGCAGAGTTGAAAAGATAAAATAGAAGATTCTAAATAAAATGACTTGATGACTTACGATGATTGTCAATGAATGACACTTATGAATGAAACGATCGAAAATGGATGAAAGATGTTGATTCCAAATTCCTTCTTCGTCCTTCCTCCTTCCTTCCTTTGGATAAAATTCGTTGGATCGACGATGAATGTTAGGAAAGATGAATAAATGCTGATGTCGAAATATGCAGGTAATGAAATAACTTTTCGTTGAACTCCAATTTATTTATCCGATGATAATTCAGAATATTTATTTAATTATTAATTCCAAAATTCAGACTCCGAAATTGTATTGAATTTTTAACTGTGTTGGTACAATATTCCGTGAGAAGTCAACGACTTCTAGTGAATAATTAATTTTCCGCGAAGGTGATAATGACTGAAGATGTATGTGTCGAAATGTGTCGCCCGCAAAAGACTGTGCTTCCGGCCCGCAAAAGACTGTCCTTCCGCCCTTGGAGGTGCCTCTTTTATTGTTTTGATCGGAGGGCACCCGCGCCTCCAAGCTGTCCGTTGCGTCAGCCGCCCCCTTCTTCGGTCAATATCGATCGGTTTTGGCGTCTTCCGTAGCTTATTTTAATAATTTCAAAAATCTGGTTTTTACAAAGGTTTCTGGATAAACAAATTATTTTGACAATTTTCGATTTAAATAATAAGAATTTACAAATTTGAACGAAGTTTCTATGATGCTCCTATCAAAAGTTATAATCCCGATTTATGAAATTGTTATAAATATTATCTATAAATTCCTGTTTTCCAACGGATAATTATTTAATATCTTTCTCTGATGATAATAATTAATTCGCTGCTACTGACTATTTTATTTGACTATTCTAGTGATAGTAAAATATGATTTCTATGTGTTAATTAATTTCCCAGATGATAATAATAATAAATAATAATAAGTCATAAATGTTTATGACAACTTTATATTAACGATTTGACCCAAACTATGTTTCATTCGTGATTCTATTAGATAACTAATTCATTCATTATTTTCTGGCAAAATGTCCACGTTTGGTATATTTTGATGTTGTTTTTATTAACAACAATCAAACATATTTTAAATAATACTTTGAATAATGATGCCCTGAGAGGTGCTGCACTCGTTAGCGACAACGGTGATTTTTCCAATCAGTCGCCTCGAGACTGTCACACAGATTCTCTGGCTGCACCGTTGTGTGCGTATGTGAGTCGCTTCGCACTATGTGTTAGAGCGATAAGGCTCCGTCTCCCGACGCATATAGCTAAAGATTAGGATAGCCTTTCGCGTTTCAATTAAAACAATGGGGTCCTCAGGTAGCCTAAGGTATGCTCGCTGCCGATTCTACCTATCCAGCAACCCGAATATACCCCTTGCGATATTTTTTTTAGTTACCCAACTGTTGCTATGACAATCACTGAATCGAATCATTCAGTGCTGGCGGACCCATAATTAATGAATGTTTTATACATTTTCTATGGATTTTCCTACAATTTTCCTGACTACTATTTTACTACCAATTTTGTGGATTTTTAACCGGTTGCGTCAGTGAATTTTCGGTAAAATTCACCGGACGTAACATCTTTTTTTCAAGCCATCCGAGAGTTGAGTTGGGGGAACAACGTAACGAAAGGGTAAATGGGGGGGG
>JAPYZC010004280.1:0-11299 GCA_030522665.1 Ichneumoninae sp. A BG-2022a
AAAATGGCACAGCGGGGCAAAACGGGATAATGAGACAAAACGCAATTTTCCAATAACTTTTGGATGGTGGCGATGGTGGCACATGGGGCAAAACGGGTTAGAAAATCCGAATGTATCGTTGGGACAAAATGGGGCATCCAAAAATTATTGGAAAACTGAGTTTTGCCCTCACTGTCCCGTTTTGCCCCGCTGTGCCATTTTGCCCCGGTCTCCCCTAGATCCGAATGCATCCAATGTGAACAAATTTATTACCAATTCCTGATTGGAAAAACATGATCTAAGGAGTTTTGGTATTTTTATGTTCACGTAGGAACGTCCGATGACCACCAAAATGAAAGTCGTTCTCACTTAGAAAAATAAGTGAAAAAACGATGACGTCAAACGACGGTCACTTCGTCGTAATCTGACCGATCTAAAAAAAAAGACCAGCATTTTCCATCACTACCTGTGGATTGTTGGGACAGGCACCATTTTTCAAGAGCACCTCGACGCAGTCGGAGGCGTCGCTCAGAACGGCGTAGTGAAGCGGGCTCCGTCGCGGAAGACCCGCGTCGACGTTCGCTTTGGCTTTGACCAAAGATCGAACCGAGCACACGTCGCCCATCGCGGCTGCACAGTGGAGAGCCGTGTGCTCCTTCGCCGAGTCCCAGTCATTTGGATCCGCACCGTGCTTCAGCAACTCTTCGACGATCGCCGACGAGCCGGAGCTCGCGGCCAGATGCAACGGAGTTCTGTAGACACAAAAAAAAGGCGTATGAAATATCCTCGAGCACAGTTTAGATGACGGATGATTAAAATTCTGGGCGGCCAGCCAACCTTCCGTCGCCGTCTCTCGCCGAGACATTTACACCTCTCTCCAGCAAAGCCTTCGCCAGCTCGTACTGACCCAACCAGCACGAGACGAGGAGACAAGTTTCCGGCCACTTGGCGAGTACCGATCCCGGCTCCGAAACAGCCGCCTCGTCGTTCTCCGCAGCCAGCGAGGCTTTTCTTATTCCCCTGCGCAGAGATCAATTACCGACTCGAGTCTTCATTGTTATCGTTATCTTTATTATTATATTGTATATACTTTCTCTTTTTTTAACGTCTGTTCCCATACGGCATGAAATATTGTCTATCTTTAAAATCGCACGAAGTATTTCTAAAATATTTTAGACATTTTTCGCGCGATTTTAAAGACTGAAAATATTATTTTGAAATATTCTATAAAAATATTCCAACGAAAAGCTTCTTAATTATTTCAGAAAGACACTTAATCCTTCAACATATCTGAACTATTTCTGAAACATAGTGATAAAATATGAAGAAATCTTTTATTAATTTAATGTTTCACCGAAATATATTTTACTAATGTTACGTGTTTATGCGGGTGTGTTCATGTAATTTGGATTGGTGATGCAATCTTTTACGATTCGCTGAAACGCTCAAAAAACATTTTCGAAACATTTTATTGTAAGATTTATGAGCGGACAAAAAAATGTTTTCAAAAATGTTTTAAAAAAGTCACAAATATTTTTTTAATGTTGATAAAATATTTTCAGTATTTCAAAAAAATATGATTGAAGACTTTCAAAAATATTTCCGTGCTGTGTGGGTCGTCTTAACAGTTTGCAAATTTTGTACATACTTTCTATATACTTTTTTTTATCGTGGGGTTGCACGAGAACTTATTTTTCTAATCCATACCCGTTCGCAAAGCACGGTATCGACAAATTTCTGTCGATCAGCGTGTATCTCGAAAAATCACGTTCCCGAACGTCTTCGAGCGCTTTGTCCAGAGCCTCGCCGTGAAGCGTAGAGACGAGTGATAGCGCCGTTTCTCCGGCGGGTAGTTGAATCAGAGCCAACCTTACTTGTTCCGTGTCCCAGGGTTGCTGCTGCGACGATGATTGATGTTTCGTACATACAACCGACCCGGAGCTGCCCTCGGAAGAGATACTTCCTGGATCCATATCGTCCAACCACAAGACTTCGTTGCCTTCCTACAAAATTTTCGGATTTTCTTATCGCTACATTGCCATTTCGCATCCGGTCGGTAAACTGTTATTCCGGAGTAATATTTTTTATTTCGGCGAATTCTTAAAGCTGAAAAAAAGCTCTCCGATTTATTGGATCTTTAATATAGCTTCATTTATTTTTTCCATACATAAAAGTTTATCCGGTCGGTAAACTGTTATTCCGGAGTAATATTTTTTATTTCGGCAAATTCTTAAAGCTTGAAAAAGCTCCCTGATTTATTGGATTTATAATGTAGCTTCATTTATTTTTTCCATACATAACAGTTTATCCGGTCGATAAACGGTTATCCGGGGTAATATTTTTTATTTTGTCGAATACTTAAAACTTTAAAAAAGCTCTCTGATTTATTGGATCTTTAATATAGCTTCATTTATTTTTTCCAGACATAACAGTTTATCCTGTCGATAAATTGTTATTCCGGGGTAGTATTTTTTATTTTGCCGAATTCTTAAAGCTTTAAAAAAAACCCGGTGTTTTATTGGATTTTTATATTGTTTCATTTATTTTCTCCATTCTTAACAGTTTATCCGGTCGATAAATTGTTACTCCGGTATAATATTTTTTATTTTCCCGAATTCTTAAAGCTTAAAAAAGCTCTCTGATTTATTGGATTTTTAATATTGTTTCCTTTATTTTTTCCACACATAACAGTTTATCCGGTCGATAAATTGTTACTCCAGGGTAATATTTTCTATTTTCCCGAATTCTTAAAGCTTCAACAAAAAGCCCGGTAATATATTGGATCTTTAATATCGTTTCATTCATTTTTTGCAGAAAGGACGGACAATGAAAAATGCGGAGCTTAGAGCGAGTAGACGTCGAATACCGCACGAATAATCACCTCGTATTCCAATTCCGCGGATCCCATGTGGTTTCCCTCTTCGTCAGCGGCACTTTGAAATTTATGACGGCGACTCGACAGCTTGTCCGTCGGTTTCGGACGACGGGGGAACATGTTAGCCGGCACTTCAACTATAAATATCCCGTCGAACGTGTTAATTTGAAAGGATACATGTGTCCTCGCTTGTCAGCCAAAACGCGCTTTCGCCCGTTTCACTCGATGCAAGAAGCTCTCGCACGACACTTGTATCACTTCTCAGCCTATCACTGTGCTTCATCTGTGCGCCTCGATCGACAAGGATCGACTGATTCTCCTATGCACGTTGTACACTTAAGAACACCACGCGTGTTCCCCGATTGTTTATAAAACACAGAACCCCGTTATATATTTAGCTCTCGCCTTGATCTCTGCATTCCGTGGTGGTGAAGCTTAAAAAAAAGGAACAAAAAAATCACCGATCTGTAGCATTTAGTTGAGCGCGACTCGATCGTTGCAACGCGACACCCGAGACCAATCTGACCACAGGAACTGCATCACTTCTTTATTGTGCATATACGATTTCATTGTCCCAACTGATAGGACGGACCGAGCAGGAAGTCGCGACCACTGTGATTGCGTCCGTAAACTGAAACCGTAGCGCGAACGCTGTTATAATATACTTAAAGAATTGAGACAGTTTACTATCATGATATAGTTGGTTCGATACAAGACCGCGAGAGAAGACCGTCCGCGTCGGAAATTGGATACGTTTTAAAATAATTTTCAACACTGCTTTCGACGAATCTCGCGATTTTTTCTTTTCGCGACCCACTTTTTTTTATACGAGGGAATAAATTGAGAAAAGCTCATTGAAGCCTCTCGGTGTTACTTCTGGAGGCCGGATGGACATCTGGAGTCGAACTGAAGTTATTTCCGGATCGTGTTACTGCAACCTCTTTCCTGATACTCCCACCAGTTCGTAATAAACGCCACATTGTCGTCGATCTCTCGCTATTATAAATCCCGTGGCCCCAACGTGTGTGGTCTATTTGTGGTGGGGCCCGAGGGGAATCGGCAATAATCACGAAATTTTGGTTCTTGGAATTTCGTGCGGAAAAACAAAGCTGGGGCCGCTACGACGTTTGGAGCGCTACTTTATATGATCGTTCTGGCTCGCCCGATTTGAGGAGATCGTTATTTACGATTAATGTCTTGGACATTTCAAAGTTCTGACGTTGAATTGAGTTCAGTTTTGACTCGATGCCATAACATAATGTAATGTCGATTAATCATCAGATATGACCAATACGGAGATAATTTTTTTTTGTTCTTGTGCACTGTAAAATTAAATGGTCAATTTAAGGCATTAATTGAAAATTAATGTACTTTTTTTTGTAAAATAAAAATACTTGATATTATAATTACAAATCTTTTGCCTGAAGTTTACAAAAATATTTATAAACAATAAAAATTATATTGTACAATTGCAACGCACTGTGTTTGCAATTTTGAAAACAGTTTACGTAAAAAGGTTTCCGATAACGTTCATTAATTCAAACAACATGTTTTTACATTTTCGTTACATATGGCGCAAGCGATAAATGACCTAGTCTAATAAAATTCTCAAGCAATCTCACTAATATCAAAAACTTATTTTTTGTATTAGATTGGTGCGGATGGAGCGAATTCTCGAGTCCGTCAGGCGATGGATGTGCAGTACGTGAAATGGGATTACGATCAGATGGGGATAGTTGCAACCGTTCAATTATCAGAGGTACGATATTGTCAACTTTGCCAAACAATTTTGCATCAGTATAGAAATAAAAAAAGCTAATCTTGTACATATGTAGAGAAAAAATCGATCGGAAGTGACGTCATATCGAATGTACGTAAGTTCCGGTCGAAAAATAAAATTTTCAAACCGGAAACGACGCATTCCCTATGACGTCACTTTCGATAGAAAAATTAGTTTTCTGGATCGAAAGTGACGTATTTTCGTAATTTAAAAACCCAAAATCTAAATTTTCGGTTTAAAAATTCCATCGTTCTTTGCGAGGGCGCGAGGCGTTCGAGCCAGAAGAATCGCTTAATAATAAAATAATGCAATGTTATTCTTGATTTTTTTCAGCCTACGGAAAACGTTGTCGCGTGGCAAAGATTTTTGCCAACTGGTCCAGTGGCACTATTGCCGGTATGTAATCCGTAAACCGTGCAGAAAGATATGAAATTTCATTCACGTTTTCCTAGCTAACGGATTCGTTGAGCTCACTCGTGTGGTCCGTCACGACCGACAGAGCCAAAGAGCTTTTGAAACTCTCCGAGGAAGAGTTCGTCGACTGTTTGAACGAGGCGCTGTGGAAAGTATATCCGAAAAATGGAATCGTCGAGAGTGGAATGAAGGCTCTTCAACAAATACTCGAAGGATTCTCGCTTCAGACGGGAGTCACGAGACAATTGCAGCCATCGGTCTCGGGCATCGTCGAAGGCTCCCGGGCAGCTTTTCCTCTAGGTTTTGGACACTCCACTTATTACGTCAAACCGGGAACGGTGCTCGTCGGGTAAGAATCTTGAACATTTTTTCGCGAACAGCAAACCCAAAAAAACCAGTAAACACCCCACATAGCGCAGGAATATTTTTGAAAGGTTTTGAAAATATATTTTTTTTAAATATTGAAAAAAAATCTCACCAATATTTAAAAATATTTCTGAAATGTGTTAAAAATATTTTGATAATATTTTTTTGTCCGCTCATAAATCTTGCATTGAAATGTTTCAGAAGTATTTCGTAAGATTTGGACGCTTGGAAATATTTCGGAGATTATTTCAAAATATTGCGTGTTATATGGGACCCTGAATGGAACTAAAAATATTAACGATGTGTTGTTTTTTTTTTCAGAGATGCAGCTCACAGAGTACATCCCTTGGCTGGTCAGGGAGTGAACTTGGGTTTCGGTGATGTAACGGTTTTAGTTAAATTGCTCGCGGAAGCCTCGATGAACGGCGCTGTTTTCGGCGATATGATGTATCTGTCAAAATACGAAACACTGCGACAGAGACACAACGTCCCAACGATGCTGGCCATCGACGCATTGCACAGATTGTACAAAGGCACGGCTGCTCCAATCGTTCTTGCGAGAAGCCTGGGTCTTCAGCTCACCAATGCTATCTCGCCGTTAAAAGTAAATAATGGATACACAGCACATGTATATTTTTCCATACGATACAATGCGTATAAACTTACACTTTTTTTTTACAGAAAGTCATTATGGGATACGCTGCGGATCAAGGTGCGCTTCGCTAATGAAGACCCTTTTGGCTATCAACTGCGATGTGAAGAATGCTATAGTATTATGTTTTCAAAAACCACGCTGTTTATTGCTATTTCAGAAATTATATAATGTTTTTCGTTACACAATTCGTACCATTAGTCGACCGACATCCGTGAGATATCTGGGGAGTGGGCAAATCGCATGCCGATAATAAAAGTGTTATAATTTGTATGGTTACTTCATATGAGATGTTACACTGTTGTTTTAGGGATGCGAAATGTGGTAATCTGGGTGAAAAATTATTCAAAGGAGTGTACAAGCGGAAGTCGATCGAAGACTGTTTCACACGCCTAGAACAACAGTGCAAGCATTTTCACGGTAATCCCATAAGAGTTACACTGTTGTTTTAGGGGTGCGATTTATTATTGATGGTCACACCTCATCGAATGATCGAATGCGATATTTCCTTTTTGATTCCGACGAATCCCTCATCAACCCATCTGAAAAAAGAAGGAATTGTTTTGCGAAGATTCTCGACTACTGGAGTATTTCATTTGGAGACCCTTACGGAAGCCTCGCCATATGCGTGATAACTTCATCGTTGTACGGCCCTCAAATCGTTTCCGGAAACAAACTACACTGTACTATAAGAATAATACTCTATAAGGGTTACTATAAGAAGACTCTTATACATTTTCTATGTTTCGAAACATGTTTGAATAATTATTAATGGTGTACAGTATAGTCTATGAAGTAATATTAATTGTACGGAAGGAGGATTTAAACATCACTGGAAAACTGTAGCGTTGACGCTGTAATGTAAATAAAATTTAAGTGAAAAGTAACTGGGGCGAAAATAGTTTGATGTTTCCTTAAAGTCCTTAAAATATTAAATCAAAGGCGCTCCGCCCGGGGACTCATTTTTCGACCGGAAATGACGTGTTTCCGACATGACGTCACTTCCGGTCGAAAAACGGCATTTTTAAAACTCAAGCATGACGTCACTGAAAAATGAGATTTTCAAACCGGTTCGATGTATCTTCGGTAAATCTCCGGTTTCTAAATTGAGTAAAATACCGGTGGATTTCGTAAAATTATCTGAAACCAGTTGACCATCACTACGGAGTAGTGGCCGTAGTGGTAAAATAGAAAGTCTACGTCCGACAATGTCGGGAGTTTTCGTAATAGTTTTTCGTTCTCGTCGTACGGCTATTATCGGTAGTATGACATTCGGCGCCAGCCTCGAGCACAAAACATGACCAAGTTTTTTTTACACTTTTTACGCCGCTCAATCGACCCGTGAATAAAATTATCGCTATCAAGTTGCATCCACACGACGCACTCACGTGTTCGTCATAATCGTAGTAGGCGCATCAGAGATTAGAACCAATCTCCGTCCGCATAACCCTCAATTCAATTTCTCACGGAGGAAACGAGTGGATTGAAATTCTTTCGACGAGTCGTTATTACAAAAGCTCAAAGAACACGATTAATCGGCTCGAAAAAAATGCAGAATCTTTCATCCTCATCGTAGACGATTTTTGGCGATTGGCATGCGGCAAATTAGAGGTTAGTGTGTCATGTAACAGATAAAAAATTTTACTTCAAATTTGACCCACTTATATAAAAAAATTTATTTTTAATTTTTAAGGCAACACCTGGTCAAGAACTTTATCGGCGAACGAATCGCTGTGCTCAAATATTGTTTACCAAAAAGATTGGCAAATCATTCTATGAGATACACGACCTAAGGAGCTCTGACGATCCAGTCGGTATGCAGTGAATGCAAGGTTAGTCCAAGTTAATAACAAAATTTATCTTGTATTTAACCAAAATCAAAATAATTTTTTTTCATTAATCGAATTTCGTATAAAAATCTATTTTTATATAATTGAAGTTCAAAACTCTATTAAATTTGATTATAGACACCTACGCATGGTTCGTTAACTCAAATTTTTTAAGAAATGCACTCTCAATACGGACCAGTATTAAAAGACAAATTAATACTGTTTTCATGAAAAAAAAACTTTTCTACTTTCACTTAAAGATTTCACAACAGAGTCATGCGAAAGGCACTTTCTTTCTGTCCGCACCGTTGCTACCAGTAATAATATGTGAGAGTTCCTTGCAAGAATGCTGTAAACTTTATGAGCAGCCATGCAGTTACTTCCTTTCTGCAAATTATCCTGAATTTATTACCATAAATGTTGCTACAACAAAAACTTGAGTTCTGGCATAAAATTTACAATTTCTTGACAAAATTTTAATTCTTGAATACGCCGACAAATATTGGTACGGATTCTGGTGGTACCTTCCATATCGATAGCCGATAGATGGATGGATAGTTACTGAAACAAAAAATGATATTCACGCAGTTGTTGAATAAAAAAACGAATTCTCGAATAAATGGTACTATTTCATTTTTGTTTTTTTTATGTAATTTAGTACTTTGATGGATTTCTCCTTTACAATCAATGTGTGATTATTCCTAAATATCGGAGCTCCTGAATAGCGAATTATAAAAGTTAATAAAGTTAAAATGAGATTAGGCGCATAATTTTCACATAATTTCACTCTTTCACATAATTCATTGTAACTCCTCTCGCCTACTCATATCTTAGTTCAGCTATGTTTGCCATTCTTTTAAATTTGAATTTTTTGAAATTCGACCACGAATAAACTTTCTTATAAATAATTAAATTTATCTTATTTTCAGGCCTGAATGGTTTGAGATAAACGATCGATGATTCGTCGCTTCTCGCTCACCAGCAATGTTGAAATCCCGGAAATATCTGAAGCTCGGCCTGTTGGGTGCAGCGGGGATAGGAACGCTGATGTCCTTGCGCGCTAACGAGTATGACCTAGGATCGATCGGTATAGTTCGTTTGGGACGAGCCGCCGTTGCGGTATTTACGATAAGTTCAAACTACCAAAGAGCTCTGTACAGCGGCAAGGTAGACCGAAAATCTCCGGAGTACGCAGCGACGAAGTCAAAGGCTCACGAGTACGGAGCGAAGAAGTTGCTCGAGCTATGTTGCGCGAACAAGGGTGTGTACATCAAGGTCGGTCAGCACATCGGCGCCCTGGATTATTTGCTGCCCCCGGAGTACGTAAAAACGATGAGAGTTTTGCACAGCTCGGCACCATCGTCGACCTTCAGCGACGTTCTCACCGTGCTCAAGGAGGATCTGAAAAAGGACCCGTACGAAATATTCGAGTCCATCGACCCCGAGCCGTTGGGTGCGGCGAGTCTCGCACAGGTTCACAAAGCCATTCTGAAGGACGGCCAGTTGGTCGCGGTGAAGGTGCAGCATCGCTCGGTCAAATCGAACTCCTACGTGGACGTGAAAACCATGTCCGCCTTGGTGAAGCTCACCTCGTGGGTCTTCCCCGAATTCAAGTTCGACTGGCTCGTCGACGAGACGAAAAAGAACATCCCGATGGAGCTGAACTTCATGTGCGAAGGCCGGAACGCCGAGCGCGTCCAGGAACTATTCGCCAAATACAAGTGGCTAAAAATACCGAAGATCTACTGGGACATATCGACGTCCCGAGTCCTGACGATGGAATTCGTCGACGGCGGACAGATAAACGATCTGCCCTACATACGAAAAAACAATCTTAATCCGTACGAAGTAAGCGGAAAGCTCGGTCGTCTCTACAGTCACATGATATTCATCACGGGCTTCGTGCACTCCGATCCGCACCCGGGCAACATTCTCGTCCGGAAGAGAAACAACGAGGCCGAGATCGTGCTGCTCGACCACGGTCTTTACGCCGATCTCACCAACGAATTTAGATGGGAATACTCGAAGCTCTGGCTGGCAATTTTGGACGGCGACAAGCAGGCGATGCAGAAACACTGCACGGCGCTCGGGGTGGGCGATATGTACGGTCTTCTGGCTTGCATGGTGTCGGGCCGGACTTGGGACGCGCTCATGGCCGGCGTGCGAAAGCGCAAGTACGATTCGACCGAGAAAGAACTCTTTCAGCAAGAGATTCCGGGCTTGTTGCCGAAGATAAGCGAAGTTTTGGAGAGAGTCAACAGGCAAATGCTGCTGATTCTGAAAACCAACGATCTCGTACGGAGCATCGAGCACACGCTGCAGACCGGTGCGAGAATGTCGGCTTTCATGGAAATGTCCAAGTGCTGCGTGCGGTCGATGTACAGCGAGAAACTGAAGTATTGCGACAACGACTGGTCGAGATGGGCCCTCGCGGTCGCGGAACGATGGGCGCTCTTCAAACTTTCCGTATACTACATGTACCTGGGTGTTTTGAATTTTGATATCAAGAGGAGTGTCGACTCGTTGTGGACCAACGATTTTTATCCGTTTTAACGGCAGCCTTTCCCTTAGGATTCGATTATCATAGTTTTTTTTTTTTTTTTTTTTTTTTTTTTTTTTTTTTTTTTTTTTTGTTTTTTTTTTTTTTTTGTTTATATCGATCGTCATTAGGAATCGGAGATTCTAGTGGAAAATTGTTAATTAATTCACGAAGTTCGGGGCATTCGAGGCGCGTTGTTATTCTTACCAAAGAATAGAGTTCGAGTCACTGCTGTGCCATATGAACTACTCAAAGAGTTCTATCCACGATAGATGCATCGCTTATCGTAACTGTACAGCAACGGACAGACTTTTAATGTTCAAAGTAATTTTTAATATGCTCGATGTATATAACAAATTGTAAGTATTGCGGAATTCGGGGAGGTGGGAGAGGAATAAAGGGCTTTAATCCTAAAATACGTTGTCTTCATTCTTCCTTTATTCGAGAATTCGTTGCGAATAACATTCGTATTATATTTTAACACCTAATACTGGAGAAGACTCGTAGCGCGCATGCGCCTTGCTCTCTTCTCGAAGCTTCGAGAATAATTTACCATTCGGATAATTCTAAATGTTGACCGTGAGAGCGAGATTCAGTAGGTGAGCGCTCGGACTCGTCCTTGGAAACGTACTATTGTATACAGCACGTTTGGGTGCTTATACCGTTAAGGGGTGCTGCGATCGATAGACCTGAGGTCCAGGTATATGTACGCGAACGAGGGGAGACCCTTTGTCCCGAGGGTTTGGCTAGTACAGTCACGAACGCTCCAGTGAAATGCGTTGCAGAATGGAAAATATGTTTCTACAGGCTTTGGAACTCCATGCATATTTGCACTTTCCAGTTAGGAATGAATAATGTATCTGGA
>JAPYZC010004281.1:0-10932 GCA_030522665.1 Ichneumoninae sp. A BG-2022a
ACATAAAAAAATGACGTAAAAGATACTTTTTCATGCACTTGGAACAAAAAATTTCCAGGATGGAAAATATGTTTCTACAGGCTTTGGAATTCCATGCATATTTGCACTTTCCAGTTAGGAATGAATAATGTATCTGGGACATAAAAAAATGACGCTTAGTGTATGAAACGTTCGTTCAGATGATATCGATCGCCTAAAGGATACTTTTCCATGCACTTGGGACAAAAAATTTCGGACGCGGCTGTACCAGCCGACTTAGCGTTAAGAATTCAACCCTGCATTAAGAATGTAAAACGTTCATGAC
This sequence comes from Ichneumoninae sp. A BG-2022a, assembly GCA_030522665.1. Classification (NCBI taxonomy): domain Eukaryota; kingdom Metazoa; phylum Arthropoda; class Insecta; order Hymenoptera; family Ichneumonidae; species Ichneumoninae sp. A BG-2022a. Next base: position 305 of record JAPYZC010004281.1, read on the forward strand.
AACGGCCACGTAGGCCCTTGCTCTTGCCCGCGTCGTCGAGGGTACGCCGGGGTTCGCTTTATTTTTATCGCAGCAGCTATCGTCAATGGTGCGCAGCTGGCGTCATCGGGTCAGCTGACGCCCAGCGCCACACACGCGTGTGCGCCGTCTTTCTTCCTATCGATTTCTCGAGCTACGTCATTCTCATTCCCCGCATGCTAATATATCACACATGAAATGAATGAGCCGTACAGATTGGCAGTGTTGGTCATTGTACTGCCTTTTTTCCAAGTGTAGCCTCGGCAGATGCGTCATCGAAACGTCGTAGGCGACTCTCAAAGCACACAATAACGTCCGCATAGGTGGGGGGACGCTTCACTACACGTCTCTCGGGTTTTCACGGCTCGCCGCGTGGAAGTAGTTCCCGAACATGACCGGGATAAAAATATATTCATCATTTAGCATTTTTTTTGTTGACAAACTGTCAATTCCGATGGCTCCGATGAAGAGCATGCTGCCCACATAGCACGGAATTATTGTTGAAATATGTTTAGAGAATATTTTTTGAAATATTGAAAATATTTTATCAGTATTAAAAAATATTTGTGAAATGTTTTTTAAACATTTCAGTGAAATGTCGAAGATTGCATCACCAGTCCAAGTTGCGTATACACAAACGCATAAACACTGAAGCAATTGTAAAAATAATTCGGCGAAACATAAAATTAAAAATGTTATCTCTATGTTTCGGAAGCATTGAAAGATCGAGTATGTTTCTGAAATATTTGAGAAACATTTCATCGGAATATTTTGTTAGAATACTCGAAAATACTATTTTTCAGAAATATTTCATAAGATTTGAAAGATTGAAAATATTTCTAAAATTATTTAGAAATATTGCGTGCTATATTAGTGTACTCATATCATATTAATTATTATTTCTCGTGAAATATTAAAATTGTCAGGACAAACGACGTGGTAGAATATTTTACGTTGCAAAGAAAACATGTAGAATTTTTTTTTACTGCGTTAGGCCCAGAAAAGTACTGATCGAAGATATTTTTGTTATCGCTGAGAAAAATGTTCCGAACATATATTCAATAAGTAGGTGAGTCAGAAAAAATAATATTGAACTAAGGCATTTACTGTTTCGTGCAATATTGAATTTGGAGGTCAACATTTATTGCGGTTCTGTTCAACTGCGCGTTAAGATAAAAAAAATACTTGGAAAATATTTTAGAACGCATTGAACCTGCAAAATATTGTTTGAACGAATTGGTACGTGTATTTTCTCCGAAATGCTAGTCCACGCCCCGTTAGTGGAACATCGACCAAGCGCAATGCATATTTTTGAACCTACGCAATTAGCATGCAATTTATCTGTAACGAGAAAATATAAGGTGGTAACTGTGCCGTTTCGGCCCAGCGCGTCCCTATCCGTTTCTACAGAATAATACAGCCTATGGTGAAACTCCCTGCGACGCTCCGACAGAGAGAAACACTTCCTCTCTTCTCCTGCGTTGCCAAGTCTTCTCATTCTTCCTCGCGAGTAACGGCTGTTCTACCCATTTCACATAAAACTTTCATCTCACCGTTCTTCAGCAATCACCGTGATCGGAACAATGCGTTTCTGCAATCCCTATTAAATTACATTGAATACGATTTTAGCATCGTCTCATTTATGACTCATATTTCGACGAAACGGTCGAAGGAATCCCGCGTTGTATGCCGATGAGTCACGACGAATTCCCTGCTACCTATCTACGATATTTCCCGAAAGTAAAACAGGAAAAAAAGCAAAACACAAAGCTAAATCGTATTACCCCAATTAATTAGAGCGTGGGCTATAATCGGAATGTTTTTATCGTCAACAAACGTATCATGGAAGCGTCGAGAATAGTCGAGGTGAAGAAAATCTGGCAACGTCGGGAATCTGCCGCAACGAAAAGGACGATCGACGTAGCGTCCAGACACCAAAAGCGTTGGTGGGAGTTGACCGCAGAACCGCCTCATACGCTCATGAACATATCCGAAAAATCCTCCGGAAATCTACAAAACTGCAATATTCCCGAGAAATATTGTTTACCAAGATAAGCTCGTCGACTAAATAAATTATCCCAGCGACATCGGTTTATTTCGACGAAGGTGAACGGTTAATAATAGCCAAAGCTTGGGAACTACTTTCTATCGATCGGGCGTAAGGTTACAGCGTTGCGTTGACCGCGGGGGTATATAAAGCCCCACCCGGCCGCTTGGCCCTGGCATTCTTCGGAGCGATCTCAAACGGTGTGGACTGTACCTCGCTCGGCGGTCGGTCAGGACAGTTTTTTTTTGTTTGTTCGTCCTTAACGTTCGTTAAGGCATTCCGACGAGTCCTTCGCATCGAGAAACACGAGCTAGCTGCAGGTTGGTGTTTTATTAATTGTTGATTATTCCTCAATAATTTAATATCGAAAAAAAAGAATAGTCAAGAAAAAAAAGATATAAAAAAAAAAAGGAAAAGAAATAAACTCTAGTCACTGAAGCCGTAGTTGTGTGCAAAATTTCGATCGTTTGTCGAGAGAAAAAAAAAGTGTTCCTACGTGTCGAGACTCTGAGGCGATAAAAAAAAAAAAAGAAAAATCTATCGTTGCGTCATTGTCGCCGCGCCGTCGAGAAACAAAATGGGCGCCACGCTGAGACAACGGGACCCGGAGTTCGATCAGCCGAGCAACACCGAGCAGTTGTTCAACTGGATCACGCAAGTGCGCACGAAGAAGATAAAGTATCTGAGAAATCGGCGGCGCAACATACGCGTCGAGGCCGTTCTCGGTTACGCCCTGTCGCAGGCCGAGCAGGAGTTGAGAAACAAGCAAGTCGAGAGGATCAATCGATGGCAGAAACTCAAGAAGCAGATTGAGGTCAATAACAACTCTTACGATACGGCCTGCGGCTACGAAGTGATGGACCATCAGGACAATTACTCGGACGACAATTGTAACGGCAACGCCTGGTGCGGCAATCTGTGTCCGGAGTTGAACAGCCTGGACAAGTTCATGTCCAAACTCGGCGAAATCAAAGTTCCGCTGCAGCGATGAAGCGCCTCCGATCAGCACTGAGGAGAATCAAAAAAAAAAAAAAAAAAAAGGTATCAAAGTCCGCCACAGAGGCAAGAAAAACCCAAAAAACCATCCGGGCAAGATTAGTGACAAAACGGCCGGCTCTCATCCGTCGAAGAAATACTTCCGAATAACGCTTCCCCACGGAGCAACTTCCCGTTGCTCGGCGATGTTGACCGGCCGGTCAGAAGAAGAAACGACATCAATATCCCGATGTATATCCGGATGTTTTTTACTTGCAGTCTCACCGTTTGAGATGGCAATGGGATTGGGCGGAGGGAGTCGAAGACAGAGATACCGGCGAACGTCGGGGAACCATGGGCACTCCCGTTACTCCACGCACTTGGGTTCGCTAGTACCGATCATCGGTTTGGTTTGTAGATCGTATCGAAAAAAAGGCAAAACCAAAAGAACAAAACAATGAAATTTCTATTAATTTTACCGTATTTTAAACGGCAAATTATCATTCACGTTAGACGAAAGAAAAAAAAAACAATTTCAGGCATCACTCGATGTGTAAATTAGCGATAGTTGGCGTAGATAGTCCTATCGGTGATCTCTAATTTTAAAAAGAAAGATCTCATTGTACAGTAGCAAAAAAAAAAAAAAAATGTTTTTATTTTTACTTCAGTCGGGTGGAAATCGATCCACCGATCTACGGGTAAATACTATCGATTCATATTGAATCTCATTTTGTAAATAAGTAACGACTATTTTATAGATGGAGAGAAGGAGACTCGGAATATTATTTCATAAATAAATATTAATAAAAAAAAAAAAGAAAAATATAGATATATCAATTTTAATGCGGTATGATGAAAGATGTTTTTTTTACAATACGCAAAAAAATCATTAACTATTAATACCGTGCATCCTTTTCAGTATGGATTCATCCTACACAAAATCCCTATTGTGAGTGAGAGATAAATTGGGATGCGATTATCTTCCGAGCTGTCCGACCGTCATCGTTCCGTGGTGTTGCTGGCCTCTCTCGTACAAAATATATCTGCCTACCGAATAAGAGCGATAAAACCTCGGTGAGGATTATTATTTTCCGTTATGGAGCAAGGGGGCGGATCTGTGTCTTTCTAGAAGGTCTACGGTGTCAGCCGGGCTGCGAACGAATACGAAAATAGGGCTGAAAACCATCGGTTCCAACGACCATAACCGCACGCACCAACGAACCACACCCAACCTCCGCACCCTCACGTTCTTCACCATCGCACATACCGTGACCGCAAATCAAACCGTCCATCGTGCACACTCGAAGGCCCCCTCTGACTCGAGAAGCTCGACGGCAGAGACGAGAAAAATCAAAAGGTTTTACAGCCTGGTGAGCTGATCCATATTACTTGACTCCCCGCAAAAAAACCGTAGTGTTTTCCCAGGTCTGGAAGCGCCTAGGTTATGCTCTATCCAGACAAAGACCTGCGACGTCGGCCGATAACGGAGCCGTTACTTCGGGCTTCGTACCGAATAGTCACCCACGGCAAGCAGACGCGCTCTGGTGTCTTCTCGCTATCCAGCACTGGCGATACCCTCACAAATCTTCGTACCATAAGAAAGTCCTCAGGTATCTCAGGAATTATGCATGAATGATTATGGAAAAAAAAAACAAATTGAAAGGGCAATCGCCACGTAGATTTACGATATATATATATATACGGGTGATATATATTTATACATATACATTTTTCGGTGGAACGATCGTTCCGTTTTAATAATGCACATGGAGGAGAGTGAAAGGGAGCCCCGAATGGGATCGAAAATAACGATATTTTCACAGATTACGAAGAAAACCGGGTTGCCGAGACGGGAGAGCCTCCTGTGATTCCGGCGATAATACACGGTGGGAGGTAGAAAAAGAAAATTGCGTATGTGTTTTAGATCGAAGGGAGAGAGAGCGGCGGGCCGTTCTAAAGACGTGTGGCGCAACGGAGAAAGCGGGACAGGCAGAACACACTCGAGATACTTTATGTACGGAGGTACACGTTACGAATTTATCTTTAAGAAAAAAAGAGAAAGCAAGGAGAGCGTCATAACGCGGTAATAACTCTATGAAAAATTATCCACGGCATAGCACGTGCGTTTTTCATATTTTTCTTTAATTTTTTTTTTTCCACATATCATTTGTTGGGTATTCGGGGCGGGGGTTGTTGAGAAAAACAGTTATTTTCGCTTCAGCACAATGAGGTTAGAGCGAGGACCGACGGGATTGGCGGAAACCTCGAGCCCTCACGTTCCAGGACGACGGGATTGGCCCCGGCGCGATCCAACGAGCGGCCGTTACCGTAGACAAATCACAAAAATTCATTCATCTTGTTCCATGGTAATTCGTACGGAGGGACGATTCGTTACGAAATTTTCTCTTTTTCTTGTGTGTGATTCACATGTGGGACGGGGCAACGCAAAATGTTATTTTGAGCCGCAGGAAATTCCATCCGTGTGCGTTGAGAAAAGAGAAAAAGAAATTCGAACGAGCTGCGCGTACGAGCTGCGCGAAGGTTCGGGAACAACGCCCGTGAAAGAACGCGTCGATCGGGACAGAGGAGAGGCCCGAATCATTAGAGGCTTAAACCGTTCAGGTATCGAACCTCCAAGAGAGACCAATTTGGGGCAATCCCGGGGAAAAATCGGGGGATTTCTGTTTCATCATCGCAGGAATTACGAGGCTGGAAAACGGCGATCAGCTGATCGAGAAAAATGAGTGAGAGGAGGTGATTTATTCGACACTCCCGATGGCGTGCCGCTTAGAGCCCGGAGTCCGCGTCAGCCGACCATTCATTTATCGCCGATGAGACCATCATATCCATTTGTAGAACAGAGGCAGGTTCGAAATATTATTTGCAAAACAAAAAAGAAAAACAAACAATTTCACATTTAACTCGAGCCCCAGAAATAGTTGTGCGGCCTTAGAAAAGTCAGGTACAGTAATTGACAAAGTTTAAACTAAAATTATTCCTACACTATAGTGTGGAATGACGAAGAGTATTTCTGGGTCTCTTATTTTTCTTCGTAACGTGCTATTATTATTATTACGATGCATATATACATACATACATATATATATCTATCAATTTGAATTCGTAAGATATTGGGGAAGGGATATATTTGTTGGGCAAAAGAACACGTTCTTGTTTTGAGCCACAGGATCTTCGACGTGCGTAAAGCGGGCGCTTAGGTACACATTCACGGGACCGGAAGACACGCGTCGACGAGTGTCCGAAGTGTATAGGAATAATGGATCTACCACGAACCGAGACGTGAGAGTCATGTCACGAATTGAAAATTCGACATGAATATTACTTTAATAACTGGAAAAATCAATAACCCGTTTGTCGCAAAATATTTTTGATGAAATGCACGTTGTATCTCGAGGACTTTGGGCGAAGTAGCCGGGGCGTTGAAGTTTGTTTCTCAGGTGATCGTGAGACCGGAGACCGAAAACACACACTTCGCGGTTCCGACGACCGAAACGAAAACAAAACAAAAACCATAAGTACCCTTGATACGAGACGGGAGGTAACGATATTTAGCACAGATTATATTTGTGTATAATTATCCCTTTTGTATTGTACATATATATATCGGAGAGTAGATAGATCCGCTTTGAGTTGGCCGTGTAGCGGCACGGCGGAGTTGCGGGGGAAGTTTCCTTCTTTTTTTTTCTCTTTTTCTTTGTCGTCACAGCAAACGCTTCGCATGGGAAATTCCAAGTCACCTAACCACGAAGTACCGTGCTCCTCGGTGCGGAGATGTAATTTTTGTTGGTGTTTACACGACGTGTAACATAGCGAGAGATATCGTGGATAACTCGAGGCAAGACGATTATAGAGAGACGTAGAGGAAACTCGGCTGGAATTGAGAGAAACGAAAAAGAGAATTAACACGCAGTGACCAGACGGTATTTGGGAACACACTTGTCCGATCCATCGACGAAAATCTCTACGTTATCAGCCAGGTAATCGCAGTAGGGGGGGAATTACATCCGGGGCGTATTAATGCACTTTTTTCTAGAAAAAAAAACCAATACCATTTTATCAGTCACATTGGAAGACCATTTCGTACGACATAAATAACACACGTTGGGTCCGGTTGTTATTTAATCACATAGAATGTGCTTGAAAAAAAAGAAATGAATTTACCAACTTAACGCACCTCTGTGTCTCGGACTGGCTTTGAGAAGTGTTTTACCAAGCAGATCCCGTAATAGAGCGCGGAAGTTCGGATCGTTACCGGAACATGGCTTTATGGAAATACGCATTTGATTATTAGAAGGCTGTTGATAATAATCACTGAGCACCCTCGTGGAAAGTTGGCACCATTAAAACAACCGCAAGTGAAACTCCCCAGTTGGCTTGAACTCGCGCAATGTCTTGTGAAAAAAAGAAAAAAGTATATCTATCATCCTGAGTGGAACGTTGCGTGAAACGTGTTTTAAAGACTGTGCAGTTAAAGTTTGTTACTTTGTTCTTACCACAAACACCTCAAAGTTTTATCTAGTTATCAGTTGTTGTTTTTGTGAGCAAGTTTTATTCGTCTATCTACAGTTTTTGTTTTGTTTAATCTACCTATATATATATCACACAGACACTTTTGAAGCATACCAATAACCGAGTAAGTTGTGTAGTGCGGTAACTACTATTTGTGCAAGAATCATGGAAAAGAGAAAGTAATATTTTGAATGTTTATTTAAATGTCGCAAAAAAAAAATATTCGCCGCAAAAATGTTAAGTTTCGCTGTGTTATATAAGCATTATGTGTTTGCGAATGGTACGAGTATCTACAAACTAGTGGGATTTTGGAAGACTCCGAGCTTTTGTTTTTGGAGGAAGAAGTTTGAGTAACCGGCATCCCGTTCGATCAATGTAACCGAGAGAAAAAAACGAAAGAGATCGATCCCCCCCAAGAGAGGTGGCTTGTCGGACGAACTCCGAGGTATCTTAGAAGTGGCTTGTTTCTAGAAAGAGAGACTCGGTGAGTGAATTTTTTAAACCCAACAAACAAACAAACAAAAATCAATCACGTAACAAGTTTAGAAAAATTGTGGAAGTTTGGATATTCAACGGACTCTATTTATCGTCATTAATTCTAGTAGTTAATCGCAACTTTAGTATGCTGTGTTATATACTGTTTACACGTATTGACGCGCCAATCATTCTGCTTGAAGGATTGTCTTTCTTCTTTATTAATTAATTTCATTGTTTGTCTTCCTCTTTTGTTTTATGTACTGTACTTTGGAATACTCTGTATGGTATATATATATATCTAACTGCCGCGTTTGACGATTGATCAAGGTATTTGTACTGGCTGTACGCGTAACCGAGAGCAGAGTCTGAATAAATCACGACTTATTTTTGGTGGGGCTGGGGTGGGGGCTACTAATTATCTATCCGCATTATCTTTTTCGAAAGATTTTCTTTATTTTCAGTACGCTATAAACGCTCCTCGACGATTTTCTAATCGGTGTTTTGTCAGCAAAAAAAAAGAAAGAAAAGCAACAAAAAAAAATGCCTTCCCTGGCACGATTGTCCGGCAGAGTACGTGTGTCCTCCACCCGTTGTGCACAATAGCCAAGCAACCTACTGCGCGATTTGCTAACTTTATCGGATATGGGCATGCTGTATATGTTTCGCCGTTTCTTACTGCAATAATTCTCGATAATTTTGGACTCGCTATCTTGCAAAAAAAAAAAAAAAGAAAAGAAAAAGCTAAAACCAAGCATCATCGTACGGATGATTGCCTCGAAGAAATAACTCTGGCGCTGCACCGATGTAATTAGACGACAATCACGGTACTCCTATCGTTTGCCACCACACGAAAAGAAACAAATTCTGCGTGGTGAACGCGTTGGTTAAAGAAAGAGAATGGAACGCAATACGACAAAACAAAAAAAAAACATACCAACACAACGGGGCTTAGCAAAGGTATGCACTATTAGATGTTTAAATCGAGCTTCACGAGAACGCACTATATTCTAGACGTTTGCACATTAAATTTTGGTCGCATCCAAACCGAAGACGAGCGCGGCTGCCTGAGCATATTTGATTAGTTTTAAGTTGCGAAGGTCTATATATATATATATGTCTTCCTATACACACACACCCGATCGTATGACGAGACGAAGAAAGACGCCGAAGACGTGACCGAAGCAAGGGTGAAGATCCGAAGATTCACTTTCCGATGATATAAAGCGGCGGAGGTTTCGTGAATTCCCTTAGCCACCTTCAACTACAATACCGGTAGAAGTAAAACTTGCAAAGCAATACTCGAGCGAGAGGCCTGGCATGGTTGTACACGAGGCAGCAACAGCAATAGGATATGCACGTTTCTGATTGGCGGACACTAAACCGAATGAGAGAAAGCACACGTCCCCCCTCGATAAGAGTCCGTCCGGATATCGGAGATGGGTGTTTGCGGTGACGGAAAAGCATCCCCTTCGTTCGATAGCAGCAAGCGGCTTCGGCTAAGAGAGTGAGTTTGCAATCCTTAATCCCAACACCGCCCCCCCAACGATCCCCTTTAACCGAGTGTTCTAGAGACAATTCGAGCGAGAAACGGCTCAAACGATTCGAAGAGTATCTTCATCGACGAGCGAAAAAATCAACGCTGGCGTTCCAATACCCAATTGCGTCGCAGACGGGTTTGGTCTTCGGTACAGACGGTTTATCGAGCTTCGAGACGTAGAACTCTCCCCCTCCTCGGTTGGCCAACACCGGGACCGGAATCTACGCTCTCTCGTCAATCGGGCAAAGCGTCCTCTACCAGAGTCTGAACTCCCGGCAGGCTGGTCTTCCGGATTCCGCGGAGTGTTTAAACGACTTCGAGGTGGACGGTGCTCGAGCCCGTTGCGGAGCCCAGGATTTCCATTGGTCCGCGACTTCTTTGGCCTTTGCGGGGGTTCCCCTCGCTGCGCGGAGAGAGAGTCCTTCGAGGTTCGTCCGTCGATGTTTCGGTCTGTTTCCTGGTTTGAATGTGTCTTCCGAGCGATCATCGGCCCTGGGGCTTTGTTTGGGATTTAATCGATAAGACATCCATCATCGTCGTCATCCATCCATAATCGTCATCCACTCAACGGCGCTGGCGTGCGAGCAGAGTTCCAGCCGAAAAGCATCCATCACCAGTTTAAAAAGGTGTGCAGTTTTTTCTTTCATTTTATTATCGACGATCCGATATCGTCAATTTTTAGTGTTTCGATATCGAACAATGTTTTTATCGTTCTTTTCTTTTTTTTTACTCACGTTGCAGATTATTTATCTATGCGATCGCTGCGAGATATTATCTGTGGTTCCGACAACCTCTCTTTGCTTCTCTGGAATCGAGAATTACTGGTGGGGGTGAACTAAGGCCTCGTTATTCCTTATCCCGGAGTCTCTCTACTAGCGAATCCTTTGGTGTTGAGAAACACCTTTCCCGAATTTATTTCTGCATTCATGGTATAAAAAAAATAAAAAAAATAAAAAATAAAAAAAAATACAAAAAAAACAAGAGAAATAAAAATATAAAAATACAAAAAAAAAAAAACAAAACAAAAAAGAACAAAAAAAAAAA
>JAPYZC010004282.1:0-10548 GCA_030522665.1 Ichneumoninae sp. A BG-2022a
AAAATCTGAAAAAATTCATACGTATTCAGAAAAATAAACGAATCATTTTCATAAAAAAAAGTTTTGTTGCCGGGTAATTTGTTAACCAATTAATTTTTGATGAATTTCTTAATAACATTTTGCAATTATTATTATGCAAAATTAATCTTCTCAGTACCTTTAGTATACATGATTTTTTTCAGATTTTTGCACCATCAAGGAATACTTGCAATTTTCTCTTATTGTTGTCGAACTTATGCGAAGTCAGCGCGCAGCGAGACACCCTCCTTAAGTTCAAACCAACGTCTTAAAATTCGACCCGTAGATGATCCAGGCGTCATTTCGATGTTCGATCTTCATTGGTTTTCACAACGTAAATCGACGCCTTTTTCCTCGTAGAGGAGGCTATATTTTGAGTATTGTTACTATCATCCTTATCCTGAGTGGGTTTTGTTTGTCCCGTCTTGTGGGTATTATTTTTATCTTTGCCCGTACTTATTGGCTAATTTTCTGGAATTTCATAATTTCCCGTTGAGGTCTTCCTCACATTGTGCGCGACATTCGTTGTACGTCTCGGGCTCTGATGTCGCGCAATCATATTCTCGATTATCGTCATCAATTTTTAGCGTCGGTGACGCACAGCTGGCGATATCGCGGAAAAATATTTTTGACGATAGAGAAAAAGCTCACGAGGGAACATTGCCGTCAGCGACTTCTGTTTCCCCCCGCATCGCCCGCAAACTCGTTTCTAAGAAACTCGAAAGTAGTTACGGACTCGTTTCCGTAACGCCGATCTGCGACGATTTCACGGAGGCTATACACGTATACGGAGCGTTATTCATTGCCGGGTATCCGGGTAAACGCGTTAACGCGAATTTCTTCGTGCTCGGCAGTTCCGGCGAAGCGCGCGCGGCCCGCTCGAGTCTAACGCTCGTGAAAGGGGAATTACTGTTTTCTTCGACTATTTCGTGTAGCAGCGAATCTACCGCGCACTAAAAAAAAAAAAATCCATGCAATAGAACATATTTATTGAAATTGCAAGTGTACAATTGCAGACGCAGACGCTTTCTACATCAAACAAAAATATCCACAAACGAACCCAATAAAAATGTTAAATTTGTAACAATTTAAAGTAAGAAGAAAATAAATTGTTAGCATAAAAAACAATGTTTTAATATCAGAGGAAAAATATTTTCCCCCGCCTCGGCAGAATCCTCCGCGAAGCGCCGCAACAAATTGCTCGATGGCAAATAAAAAAAGAAAAAAAAATCCATCACATCGAAGAGGAAGACTCCGGTATGGTAACTCCCCGCTCAATAACATCCCCCGTAAAACAATAACGTCGGACGCATAAATCGGGGACGCTTCGGAGCGTGAATCGATAAAGATAAATATATGCGCAGTGCCGATCGAAGGATATTCTCTCGCGAACGATATTGCCCGGCGGAATATACATGTCTCGGGCTTAAAGTATGGAGCGCAGGAGAGATCGGGAATGTCTCGAAGGTGCCCACTGAAAGAAACCGGAGCGAACCACCGGCTCGAACCGTGATACCGCGACGGGGAGGGCGCGTGTTCACTTCACCTGGCGTGCACAATTCGGGATATGAGAAGTGCTTGGTATAATCGAGAATGGAGTCAGACCGGCTCGAAATGGAATTTCTGCAATCCGTTCGCGATAACCGGAAGTGGCATCGAGACTCTCTCCCGCCGTTGCCAGCGGAGCTCGGAGATCTTTGGAACGAAGAGACTCGGGCATCGCTCCGTTGGTTCGTGCCCTCCGGCGATAGGGCGACTCCGGATACCCATTCGAGCCCCCGGAATTCTTGCGTTCTCAACCGTTAAGGTAATGGAGGGCATCGATTCTCATCCGGCGAGCGCAGCGTCTGTACGGGTCTGCTTCTCCGGCTCTGGTCTACGAGCGCAGTGTTCTCATCGGCGGTCAGAAATGCGTTATAAGCTTCGCATTGTCACAGGCGAATACCTGTTCAGTTTCGCAATCAAAATTCGATCAAGGATGCTTCGCGCGTACATTTCCAATCAAAAGTGTGCCTCAGCGAGAATTCGAACACTTCCTAATGGTACAAAAATCTGAAAAATAATCAACTGTTTTAAAGGTAAAAAAATGAGGAAATAAAAAATTGTCTGATTTTTAAAAAATTTTCTGGTATTATTATTATGCAAAATCGAAGGCCTTGACATGTACAATGCGGTGGATTTTTTTCGCATTAAACTTTTTGTTGGAAACGTATGTGTGATGCATCATTAATTAAGAGCGATTAAGAGAGACGTACAAAATGGCACTGACTGCCTTGTCTGAAAGCCGGCTGCGGTAAATGTTACACGGAGGGGAGCTTCGCTTCTGCCTTCAAACCGAGGAACAACGGTAGACATGCATTTTTAATTAGTGAGAAAATGTCTTTCAATTAAATTAATTTAATTATTTTCTATTCTCTATTCATTACTTATCTTGGGGCGTGCTCTTTGATCGACGGATCGAAGAATGTGCAGACTATTTTTCAACGACCGGAGCGCTCGTTCCGGTAATGAAAAATATGACTCTGAAGATATATGCATGAAAGCAAATGTCATCTTCTTCATCACAAAAACGTCACAAAAATTATCATAAGTTGCACATAATGCTAAAAATTGGAACTACTTGCTGCATCGATGATCGATTTGGTGATTCAAGCCCACGCCTTTTTATTTTTTTCGTAAACGATAGTGTAGGAGAAAGGGCCAAAATGCATCGATGGGGCAAAACGCGACGTCCCAAAATGATTGTAAAATTGCCTATTTAAAAACTCAATTTTCCAATAATTTTAGAACGTCTCATTTTACCCCATCGATGCATCCCGTCGGTCCCGTTTTTCGGAGCCATCCCCTATGCACTGATAAAGTGCAATTAAAATAAAATAAATTAGAGACGCTCCCGGGTCATATTCGCCCCCGGCGGTACGAACACTCCGTCTATCCCGACATTTTTTTCACCGTCAGACGGCCGGGTAGCGTGCGCGAAGCTGTAGAGCGTTCGATAGCACAGCCTCACGCACTCACGAGAGAGTAATATTGAATTGGAGGTTCTGCCGTGGTACGAGGATGCTCCGAGCTGAAATTGCATACAACCGGTCTTCGCGGAAACACCGATACGGTGAGAAGAAGGCCGTGCGTGCGACGCCGACGACGAGGCCGAGAGCGATGACGAGGACGATGACAAGGAACGTATAGTGGTATGTTCACCTCGTTCTCTCGGCTCGTCCGCCCGCGCCTGAATTAGAGAGTCGAGTGCACACGAGCAAGCTCACGCATAGCGGGCCGGAATAGCATCGCTGTCAAAATGGTCCGTGCACGCGAGGGGCTTTCTCTTGTCTTCGCTCTGGCTGGTCGTAGGAACGTTATAACGGTGCGGCGATGGCGCGCGTTTCTCTAATGTCGCCTTGTCTGGGAGAGAACGGGAAACTGAGCGAAGCGCCAGTAGTTACGGTACCGCTCTTGTCAGACAACGGGACGGCACATTCGATTCGCTTGGCGAACTTGGCACCGCCAACGGCAACAATATACCGTATATGTATTATTCCGACCGAGCTCTCGAAAGTTGTGTCAATACAGAATTTTGTCTGTCGAAAGGAACTTCGGATGAAAGGTTGGTGCATATGACGTTTCTCATTTCATGGGTACCTTATTCATGAGGGTTGTAGGAATTTTTAGGGATATTTATTTTTCGGCGAATTTAATCGAATTGAGTATCGAATTGAGTATCGAATTGAGTATCGAATTGAGTATCGAATTTAGTATCGAATTGAGTATCGAATTGAGTATCGAATTGAGTATCGAATTGAGTATCGAATTGAGTATCGAATTGAGTATCGAATTGAGTATCGAATTGGGTATCGAATTGAGTATGGAATTGAGTATCGAATTGAGTATCGAATTGAGTATCGAATTGACTATCGAATTGACTATCGAATTGACTGTCGAATTGACTACCGAATTCACTATGGAATTGACTATCGAATTGACTATCGAATTTGTTTGCGAGTGATAATCAATAAATAAAATAAATAAATAAATTGCCAAAAATATTCATAGCCACGGTAACGTTCCTGAAACAGAAACCTTGTTCGCTGTTCGATTTACGAACACCGACGAAGCGTTGCATTCGACCCGCGAAGCTGAGCGACCAATATCAACGACCGAAATGGGGACCCAAATTTTCCGGCGAGATAGCAAAATGTTCCCTTCGTCCTTATATTTTTCCTAACTTCCGTGTAAATTGCAACCCGCTGAGTTAATGCGCGTCGCGCTCGACCGCGGCGGAGGCGAGTGCACTCGAATCGCGCCGTGGTTCGTACATGTTCCTGTCGGGTTGTACAATCTATAGAAAAAGCACCACCCGGGGCGTACGGAAGATAGTTCGAGACACGCGGGTCCGATAATTTCTCTCGCGGTACGCGAATCGTTGTATAGCCCGGGGTCGATTCTGTAATCCGACCGCGGACAGGGAAGGAGAAAGGCGATTTCTCTCCCGGAGTATCGGGCATGGAGAGGAGGGTGAAACTCGCAAAAAATTTATATTCGCAAAAAATGTCGAAAAGCCTCGTAAAACAGGTGAAAGAGAAACTTCATTCACTGTCCGCTTAACGATGAAGCCGTTGCATTCGGGGCGCCGAGCTGAGCGAACAATATCAACGACGTTTCATTGGGTCGCATGGTTCGTCTCTTCGGAGCCTCTCTATTACTCCTTAAAAACGCCATTTTCGTAATACTTCCATTAGCTTTTATGCTTCCTCTCTCATTCATTAATTTATTTTATGTGAACTTTTAGTTTCCGCCTTGCAGACAATAAAAAGTCATTTCGTAAAATCGGAACACGAGGTTTAGTCAAAATTATTTTGTCAAATAAGTGACGAAGTCGTTAGTTCAGATTTGAATATTTAGAAACCTGTTCCTTTATTTCCGGTGTAATTAACTATTTTAGTTGGTACTTTTCTTTCGAAGACCAAAGCCGGCTGATGCGAGTGGACAGTTAACGAATAAAAAATTGTGGACATTTGCGGACAATAAGTTGTATAAAGTACAAACTTTTTTTTACAATGCACAGTGTTGGTCCATTAAATTACCAAATTTGAGTTCGATACCTTCGTGTTTACGCGAATAAAACTGTTTTATAAAATTGTTCTGGCACATTGTCAATAAATCCACTACTACTACTACCAAAATTGTTCAACAAATCTCCCGGAAAATAAACTTTTTTTATGAAAATAATTCCTTGACTTTTCTGAGTACGTATGAATTTTTTCAGATTTTTACATCCACTTTGAATGTTTTTTTTTTATTCGGGAAAAAATGTGTAGAAAGTCAAAAAAATTCATGCGGCTCACGCCCGACGAATCGCACGTATGTGTTCCCGTCGGTTTGTACAATCTATCGAAAAAGCAGCACCCGGGGCAAACGGAAGATAGTTCGGGACACGGGGCGGGGTCCGATAATTTCTCTAGCCGTACACGTATCGATGGATAACCCGCGGTCGATTCTGTAATCCGACCGCGAACAGGGAAGGAGAGGCGCGATTTGTCTCCCGGAGTATCGGGAATCGTGAGGAGGGTGGAGCTCTCGATGCACGAGGGAAACTCGCGGGAGGCCCGAGGTATGGCCGAGAGTAGTTGCCACCGATGTCCGTAACAACGGAAATTCGAAATTGCGGTCTCGGGTGCTCTCGGAGGCGAACTCTCACGTCGATAGTCGGCGAGAGTCAACCAAACTTTCGGCCCTGCCCAGGTGCTCGAGGACACCGGGAGCGAGGGGGATCTCCGTCGGGCGACCGAACGTCGGCAACTCGGCTCGGTCGAGGATCGAGAGGAAACGATCCAGAGTTTCGAATCGAAATTTGCCTGTTCGACGAGTTACCGCTGGCACATGCCACGCGATTATGTCACGATTACGGTACGCGACTTCCGGCTCGAGGGACGCCTCGTGTACTCAAGTATAGTTTGGGGAATTTGCTTTTTTCACAGTCGTCGGGAGTTCTGGTACTGCAAATAATTTAACTGGTTGATACGCAGACATTGGACTATGTTGCTGCAGTACAATTTTCGCTGGAGCAGCAGATTTGCTTTTTTTCTGGTGACGCAATACATTTTGAATGGATCATATTTTGGTTGAAGTAAAAATAAAAAAAAATTCTCGGCGTTAAACACCGGTCGGTTTGTGAAAAAATGGAACCTAAAATGAAAAAATTGCAACCGAATTTTCTTTCTTGCTCGTGTATTCAAGTATAGTTCTGGGATTTTTTTTTTATGTCGTCGGGAGTTCTGGTACTGCAAATAATTTAGCTGGCTGATACGCAGATATCGGACTATGTTGCTGCAGTACAATTTTCGCTGCAGCGGCCGATTTTTTTTTTTTTTTGCTGCCGCTACAAATTTTGAATGAATCATATTTTGTTGCAATGAAATTGAAAAAAAAATCTCGTTGTCAAACACTGCCCGACTTGTGTAAAAATGAAAAAAAAAATTGAAACCTAATTTTCTTTCTTGCATCTCTATTTCCCGTGCAAAAGGACTCGCCCGTAAATTAAATAAATTAATTCATTAAAAAATGTAAACTATGCAGGACGGACGGACGACAGGGAACATATGAAAAATAACGAAAATAAAATCCCCCGCTCCGATGTCACAATGTCAGCTGCAAAAAATTTCCGAAGCTGCGACAAGACTTTCTTCCAGGCTTGCATAAACCGTCTCGCAGCGCCAAGTTTTGATTAACCGAGACTCACTTTAATTATCATTCGTACACGAGACCCTCGACGATGTATTTTCCCGTGTTTTTGCGGTCGCGGCGAGAAAGCCGAGGAGAGAAAATATCTTTAACAACCTTTATGAATGGGCCAGATAGCGGAAAAAAATAATAAAAAAAGGCAAGAAACGACAGAGGAAAAAAGGAGATCAAGAACGTTACCGCTGCCTCTGGTTATAGGCGAAGGGGCGTCGCAGTGTGGGCAGCAACGAGCAATGCATCAGCGGGTTAATGAGCAAACTTTAATATTCTCCGGCAGAGCGACGCAGCCTCGCCGAGCGTTTCCTCCCTCGTTCCGAGTGAAGCGCGGTGGCAACGCTTACCAGCCCCTTTCTACTCTTAATACTACTTTAGTTCCTGCTTTCCGCTCCGCGGGTCTCCGCAAGCCCCGGCTTCGCTCGCTTTCAGTCTTGTTCCGAGACACAGTGAGGCCCAGCAAAAAAAAAAGACCGCGCTGCGTCGCGCCAGCAATTCCGCGATAACTCATCGGACGATTAGTCGAAAGGCGTCCCGGAACGAAACGAGGTGACGAAGAACCGCAGCGACGAAGCATCGTTCGCACTATTCGTCGCTGATGGACCTGGAAAAAATTGCTTCTGTTTTGCACGTGCGAAGCGAGATTTGAAAACGTGCAAATCTGACAAATGGGCGGGCCGGGATGTGCCCGAGATGGGAGCGGATGGAATCAGGCGGGAATTTCGCTAAGCGGAAGAAATCCCTTCTAACGAGCGGCAAAAAAAAGACCTCCGCGGATTTGTTCGTTTGGGTGCTACACGGAGTGTTAGCTCGGAGACCGATGTGAGGATTCGCGAGGATACATCCGCTTACGAGGGCTGATTACGGTAGTCCTTGCGATTAGTGTTCTGCTCGTGTTAGTTTCGGGGAAATTACAGGGAATTGGAAACACTTCTGGATGGTATAAATATCTGAAAAAAATCAACCGTATTGAAGGTGCTGAAATGATTAATTTTCCATAATAATAATTCGATAATGTTACTTTCATCAATCCGTTTTTTTTCATCAATCCGTTAGGATTGATGAAAAATAAAATTTGTTCAACAAGTCTCACGAAAAACGAACTTGTTTTTAATGGAAATTATTCGTTCACTTTTCTGAACAGGTATGCATTTTTTCCGATTTTAGAATGCGCTTTGAATTTTTTTTTTACTGGTAAACATGTGTAGAAAAAGCATTTGAAGAAATTCATATGTACTCAGAATCAGAAATTGATGAATCGCGAATTTGTTAATAAAATGTTGGCATTATTATTATGTAGAAAGCATCTGAAGAAATTCATATGTATTCAGAATCAGAATTTGACGAATTGCGAGTTTGTTAATAAAATGTTGGCATTATTATTATGCAAAATGAATCTTTTTTGCACCTCTAATATGCTAGATTTTTTTCGATTTTTATACCATCGGGATGTGTTTGCAATTTCTCTCTCATTTTTCTGAAACTTATGCGAAGTGAACACTACTCGCAAGAACCACCTTAACGACGCGCGGCTTTACCTTTTTTTCCAGTCGCGTTTAGTGGAGATTTTCGATCCATCGTTTTCGTAAACATTGATCCCCAGAATTGAAATGGAAAGTTCTGTCGTTTCTACAAAAATTGTATTAATAAATTGATAAGTTTAAATCCGATCTAGTGGCAGTAACAAAAATAGCTTCTACCGATCACTAATCTCAAAACTAGCTTATGCTACGTTATCGAATCAAAGCTCATCCCGAACCTCGGCCGCTGTGTACAGGGTGCATCGCATAAGCCTCGAAAGCGGATTTTATCCGAGTGGAATTAAAGTTGATCGCCACAGGACGATAATCATCGATGAATTTCCGATCGAGGCAAAGTATCGGATAATGCAATTACTCCGTCGGCTTTCGTTTTTCCACCGGGTAGATGCCGCCCCTTAATACAGACAGGCGAGAGGGGCAAAAAGGGTCACAGCTAGACCGGGGCAAAACGGCATATCCTGATCCACAATTTAACAAAAATGTAATACTCCCTCCGATTTGGTTCTTCCATTATACCTCGCAGGCGCAATGCCGTAACATGGGGCGAAGACATGGGGCAAAATGGAATATCGCAGAGATGCTTTAAAAAAGATTAATTGGGATTTTTTTTCAGTATCTCTGCGATATGCCATTTTGCCCCATGTCTGTCCCGTTGACTGAACCCCCTCCTCCAGTATTAAAAATGCCAATGCATTTGTTTGTGAATCTCCGGTACTGAATTTTGCCCGATGTCCGCAGTAAAGCGTTCTCCATTCCGTCTCGCGTCCCATTTTGCCCCACCTTCCGCCTATAGAACCGTAGGTCGGTTGGGCTTTCGCATCATTGGCAATTTGAGCGAAACCGATAATACTTTAGGCGGATGAGGGGAGGGGGGGGGGGCTCAATTTCGCGACTAATCCGTCGATCCGTGCAGCCTTCGGCCAGGCCCTCAGGTCGAAAATAAAAGTTTCGTCTAGGCTCTTCCTCTCGCGTGGTTAATGCAATCGGGCTAACGACGAGACTCGAAGCATCCGCACGTTAAATCGTGTAGGCCTCGATTGCGACACGCTCGAGTAGATCTTACTCCGTTGGATGGACGAGCTCGGACGCCCACACGTTACATCCCTCGTTCTCGGTCACGCGCCCTCTGACCCTAACCCCGCGCGCTGCAGCTCTGCGGCTGCACGTGTGGCGGGCTTGCAAGGCCCGTGAGGTCTCTCTGTGGTTGTACACAGCGATGGGTTAGGTATTCATCCCTACCTGCATTAACGCGTCAGAGCTATTCCCCCGATGCACCGACAGCGGCCTGCAGCGAGCTCCGAAATAAATCATTATCAAGATCAGCAAACCCTTTCTCGGATGGTAAAGATTAATGATGCAGCGAGAACAAAAAATTTTCGCATTAACCAAAAGTCGCGGCGACTTCGACAATGTATAATACACAACTAGCCTCATAGAAATAACCCGCACGCACTTTTTAATTAGGGTAAAAGTGGTGAATATGGCCCACCGATAATTAACACTTAAATCAATGATGTATGGACCGTGCCATATTCTCCACTTTTACCCTAAATGGAAAAGTGACGTAAATACGATTTTTAGTCATTTTGAACAGATCGTATGTTTCAGAGCTGGGCAAATACCCTAAGTACTTGAAGTGCGTATTAAAGTATCAAGTACTTGAAGTACTGAGTGCTAGGTAGTTCTTGAATACTGACGTATGGAGTACTGGCAGAACTAAATTCTTGCAGTTTTGAATAGGGCACTGACTCAGTACTTGATGCTTCAATACGTATACAAGTACTTGGTACATTTTACCCAGCTCTGGTATATTTCATTCCCTTAAGGCCGTGTGAAATATGTACGACGTGTCACACGAGTGCGAGATAGATAGGTGCATTTTGCTTCCTCATAGGGTAAAAGTGGTAAATATGGCCCACCTCGATTAACACATAAATCAATGATATATGGACCAGGCCATATTCCCCACTTTTACCCTAGAGGAAGCTTTTTTCGAATCACTGCCACTTAAAACCGGTTGACGTTTCGGATAAAGCGGCAGCATCATTGGACACGGTATTAAATTGTCCATCCGCTAATGCTTTTCTTTTTCCCGAAAAGTCTACGGTCTCTGTATCGCATTCATTACAGATTTTGGTTACCGACTGAGTCGTTTCACCTTAAGGCCATGTGAAAGATGTACCACGTGACATATGAGTGCGAGAGAGATAGATGAATTTTTCGAATTAATGCCATTTAAAACTGGTTGACGTTTCGG
>JAPYZC010004283.1:0-10784 GCA_030522665.1 Ichneumoninae sp. A BG-2022a
CCGATTTTTTTATCTTATTAACTCTGAATATTCGTGTGATTTGGGCTTGAAGTAGACGGTACTACCTATGTAATCTCGAGAACGAGACGATGATATAATGAAAAAAATAAGTAAAAAGTTAATGCCAAGCAATTTGCACACGGCTTCCTCGTTTATTACAATTCTGCGCATAGCTTTTTCTAAGACAAAGTTCGTTCATCGATTTTTGGCTTTCTCACAGAGGAAGCTACGCTCAAAATTGTAATGTATGAGGAAGCCATATGTAAATTACTTTGCACCTTTTTCGTAACATAAAAACGTTTCTGCATCTCATAAAATTAAAACGGTCAACCGTTACCACAGAATTTATTGCATCTCAAACTATTTTAGTAATTCATTTGACGTGAACTTGTGTAATACGTGATGAAAATAAATTTTCTGAAAAATTCAAAAACTTATAAAAATCTAAACGGATCGATCTATTTTCGCCAAATTTAATACCAAACATTGCACAATGTTAGTCCATTTTCGTGTCAAATTAAAGATGGATACCTTCGTGTTTATTTCAATTATACCGTTTTTAGTAGTTTTTCAAAAAAGTGTCAAAATTCCATCAAATATTATCGCACGGGTAGATTCGTAGTAACGTAGTGGTTTTTCTATAATCACCAGAGATATAATTATACCAGCGATGTTCAAACGTATGACCGGTTCCTCCAGCAATCTATAACGCAAGTCAACCGCGTTCCAGAATGCGAGAACGTATCGTGCGACTCCCTCTACACTTTTTCCAATGGCCCTGTGAAATATTTAAATATCTTCATATTGAACAAAAAAATCATTTCAGTGTCGTTCTCACGACTGATACAAAGCACGTCGCGCAAAAGCACAAAAACGGAACTTACTCGTAAAGAACGGAATCGACAATTACCAAGATTTCCGGATAAATAATGTCCGGTACAATTATTTCCGATAGTTTATTGGCAGCAATTTCGGAGCTTCTTCCCTCTCGATTAAAAATCCCTGGAATTATAAATGATCCAGTTGAATTTCGATGACCAAAAAAAAAAAAAAAAAACTGAACTTCAGCGAATTTTCTGTCGCATTCGCTCGTCGATATTCAACGAGGTTCTGGGGATGATGCGATTTTTTCATGCAATCACGAAAATGTTTACTCACTTATGCCATCGTGATTCGCGTTCATGTCTCGGTCGCGTCTCTTGAAGACTACGTGATGATGCGATCGTCGAAAATCCGCTTCACCGTCAACTCCGTCCGGCAAAAAATCCACCAGATCTCTCGTTTCTCTCAGAAGACGATGCGGTAGTGGATAGATGACTGTGTCCTCTAGCAAATTCCCCTGCTAAAATTTCATTTGCTGTATCAAATTTTATAAAATACTAATCTTGTCGTTTTCATCACACAGCACTGGTCCATCGAGGAGGTCGACTTTGCACTTTCGTCGAACGATTGAAAGTACTCTAATACGAAAGATTACTTACGAAAAGAGTCTCGCCATCCTCCCCATCGTACGCGACGAGAGCTGCCCTTTTCGAAACGTCTTGGAAAGCCTGACCGATTCTCGTGAGTATCTATTGACCCAATGCAATCGAGTAAACTTTTAGTCGATCAGGTGTTTTTAATAACTCGTCGATTAGGGAATTTTTTTAATCATTTCGGTAAAGAAAAAACCAATTTTGTACATTCGGTTGCAACGTGTATTTTGCTCCGACTGGCCATCCGTAGTGCTCTGTCGCAGTCCATACCGGAGTCGATACTCCCGCCAGTAATCCTTGGGTGGGTTCCAAATAGAGACTTAATTCAATGCCGAGGGCATTGCACTTTACCATCCGGGTTGAATTGTCATTGATGTCGCGTTTATGCAAAGTGTGATACAGCCGCACTATCTGATAGTGCGGCACTAAGAATTTTTTTTTTGAAAAGTTGTTAAAAAAATTTTTAAAAAGCTGTTCGATTAAACAAATTGGATGATGGTTGAAACGCACCAGTATCGTGACCAGTTTGAAAGATCTTGTGAACTTCTCTCTTGGTCATGTACTTGTGGATCTATGAAATTTATGTACATCATTCAAAATCTTTTTTATCTCAACAACACAGAAGTTAAGTCTCCGAGTATGATTTTTTAAAATTACCTGTAAGCATTGTGCGAGTGGCAAAAGAGCTAGGCACAACGTAACGAAATGGCTCAGCATCTCTTCAATTAATTATTATTACCTCGACGATTTTCACGATTCTTTGCTAACACTCGTCAAACAACTTTTGCTGTAATTTAGAAATTTTCGACATTTATCGCCGCCGGATTTTAGCTCGAGGTCGAACGTTGCTGGCTCAACCGTGGTTATTCTACGATGAAGGATCGTTCTTGTTTTCAACCTATTTCCCAGATAGAGAATCGCCACGAAACGGTTGCAGTTTGCGCAATATTTGCGATATGCGCTACACGTGTCTTAAATATTGCTTCAACTACGTCCGTTTCGTGGCACTTGTCTACCTGGGTTGTACCGTTTGTCACGATTTCGTTCATAGTCACGTACGTTCGATAAGGAAGATTCATCCAACTCCATATTTTTTCGTACGTCTTTTGACAAAAAGTGTATTACTATTAATATTACACTGTCGGAAATATTGAATTGCAATTTATTACAAAAAATAGATTGGAGCCCAGAAGAAAAGGAGTTCTTTATTCGCGATGGGAAAACTGAGCGAAATTTCTATCCTATTTCGTGCACGTGTTACAAAAAATATATTTTGAGAATGAAAATCATTTATTGGGCACCATAATTATTACAAGAATTCGTGTTAGCGTTGCAAACGTGGAAGACGCCGGAAGGACGAGTTCTACACATCTCCGTCCTTCCGGCGACTAAGATCTTACTATGAAATCCAATTATTTACGTACTGCATTGTCTTCCAAGGGGTAAGATTTTGTTGCCCACGGACGTGTGTAGCCGGGTCTTCGGACACCTCAGTTAAACGGTCGCTATCCCGCTGTGTGTGTAGGGTACGTGTTTCGCCTTCTTGTTCACGCAATGGCCATTTATGCAATGCTGAAAATATTTTATCAATAAAATGTAAGATCATTCGAGGCCAGCACCGGCCACGAGGGGACTGCAACTCGTAGAAAAATGAAATAAAATATCTCGGAAGTAAAATCACATAAAATTTGAAGAAAAACAATTCCCCCAAAGATATCGTACGAATTTCGCGATGTTTAATCTAGATTATTCGA
This sequence comes from Ichneumoninae sp. A BG-2022a, assembly GCA_030522665.1. Lineage (NCBI taxonomy): Eukaryota > Metazoa > Arthropoda > Insecta > Hymenoptera > Ichneumonidae > Ichneumoninae sp. A BG-2022a. The sequence goes on from JAPYZC010004283.1 coordinate 3,230, forward strand.
AGTTTGTACTACAGTAGAACCTCGATTGTTCGAATTAATTGAGGGTTGAGCCCAGTTCGGATTAACGATTATTCCCGTAGGAATTATCGGAGTAGAGTAAGTAAAAACATTATCCTTCCGCTTAGAGGTGAACGTAGTGTTCATCGTAGCCACAATGTACTTGAGCACGAAACATATTTAAAGATAAAGAATTGTATGCCACTCGGTGCGAAAGTTTTACGCACGCTTCGTTTCACGAGCGTGCGTAGAAGCCCCGTTTTCATGCCTTGTAAAATAAAAGTTTGTAAGATACTCGTGCGAAAAACTTTTTGTTAACTTGTGTGATTGCAACAATCACCGTGGGCTCGTGCTGCAAACTCACACTCGTCAGAAAAAGTTTTTTCGCACTCGTGTCGAAATGTACTGTTTGGACATAGAAAAGCTTCCTGTTACCATTCGGTCGGACATATGTAACCCATTCGGATAACTTTTTCGTACCAGATGTGTTTTTGCTACTTGGACTGTGCGCCATGGTTCGAATAAAAGAAATTCGGATAAGGCAAGTCGCAGTGGTAATAACGGAGGTTCGGACAATCGAGGTTCTCCCGTATATTAATAAAACATTAGAGAAACACAAGAGCCTTGATAAACAGCATTCTTACCCATCCATGTCCGCAGGAGGAGCCTTCGGCAGCAGCAGAGACGATTTGGCAAAGCGTACTGTTCCCAGGTACGTGGCATGCGAGGGCTACGCAGACATATGCACCGTGCTGGAACAATCGGAACATTTACCTTGCAGGCAAGTCTGATCAAACATTTTTGGTCGTTTATTTTGAAAATAGTAATGATGATCGCGAATTGTGTGTGAAAACGTTTTCGCGTGTTTTAGAGATAAAGATGTTTTCACAATAAAAAAAATAAGACCGCAAGTAGACAGACGATCATCGCGGACTTACGTCGCAGGCTGTTGTGCCATGGACCTTTTTGCATTGTTCGTCAAGCGACATAAGTTGTCCAGGCACTAGTCGGCGTAGGGGTTGGCCGGCCTGCGGCTTGTTGCGCAGGCAAGTTGATTTGGGTTCGCTGTTTATGAGGAAAATAAAACATCACTTACAATTTTGTTACTTCGATAGAGAAAATGTTAATTTTCCTAATGTGTAACGGATCGAGAACCTGAGGAACTCGTAGAGATATTCCATACTGCATTTGGACCATTGAAATTGGTTTTCAGTAAATTTTCGGCTGGGCGCCATTAGGTATCCGTCCGTAGCGGGGCAATTTATAGATTCCTCACTTCCATCAGACGGTACACCCATTCTTAAGCAAAAAGAAAATGATTAATATGAATCTTGGTTTGGAGGATTTTTTTATTATAATTAAATTTTTATCGACTAACAAGGTCGCGACTTCGTGAGCGGCGGCAATAATTCCCAAGTAACCACCGTTATCCTCTACTATTCCCACGGCTTCGGTGATCATTTCAATGTGATTTCTGTTGCAGGCACCCCGCCAGTAAGCGGTACCTGGATGATGAAAAAAAAAATGCATTCAATTCATCATTCACTTGAATTTTGTCGAATTCTTTCGACGACTCACTACTGCTCATCGATTTGCCGCAGACACCGTTTGTGTTCTTGGTGCACAGGTCGAGACTTTGGAGAAGAAGAAATTAAATCAGTGCAGAGTCACGAGGAACAAAACAAATTCGGCGGCAATTAATTACGAGGATAATATTCTTACCCTGTCATTGCCATCGCCAAGTCGTAAGTTGAGAACGGAAATTTCTTCGACTTTCCGTAGAAGTAGCGGCTCATGATGTCTAAAGCCATATAGGAGACAATCTGGGTCGAATTTTTTGGGTAACTTGTTAAATAGGGTGTGCCGTGAGGTTCCTGTGAAGAATAAAAAAAAAGTAAAATGTGAATAGCAAGCAATTTGCACAAGACTTCCTCGTTTATTACAACTTTCTGCATAACTTTCTTTATGAGAAAGTTCGCTGATCCATTTTTGGCTTTCTCACACAGGGAACTATGCGCAAAATTGTAATAAATGAGGAGGCCATGTGCTAATTTAGCAAGATAAAAAAAATTAGCACGTTGAAAAGATTTTTGCATCTCATAACATTGAAACGGTCGTTGATCGTGGCATTGATTGTATTTCTGATTGCGCACGCACGCACGCACGCACGCACACACACTTATTCGGAGGCAAGCTAAGAATCGTATCTCTGCCACTAAAATCTCAATTTTTTTTTTTTCGAAAACAGCTTCTTCTGTGAGGAAACAAAAAATCAATTTCTTTTTTATATAAATCTTCCGTCCGGTACAACAGTCGAAGGCAGAGAGAAGACCACACACTTGAATGATTTTAATGAAAAAAAAGTAACGTAGGGATTTTTCTATAATTACCAGAGATATAATTATACCGGCGATGTTTAAACGTATGATCGGTTCCTCCAGCAATCTGTAACGCAAGTCGACGGCGTTCCAGAATGCGAGAACGTATCGCGCGACTTCCTCTAAATTTTTTCCAATGGCTCTGTAAAATACTTGAATATTTTCATATTGAACCAAAAAATCATTTCAGTGACGTTCCTATGACTGATAAAAAAACGAAACTCACTCATAAAGAATGGAATCGACGATTACCAAGATTTCGGGATAAATAATGTCCGGTATACTTATTTTCCATCCGTCCTTGGTTATCTCTCCGGAGCTGCTTCCGTTCCGTTTCACGACCCCTGGAATTATAAATGACCCGGTTGAATTTCGATGACAAAAAAAAAACAAAAACTGGCTTTAATGAAATTTTTTTTACATTCGCTCGCTAATATTTTAGTGGAATTTTTTAATGCAATCCCGAAAATGTTTACTCACTTATGCCATCGTCATTCGCGTTCATGTCTCGTCCGTCCCTCTTGAAGACTACGTGATGATGCGATCGTCGAAAATCCGCTTCACCGTCAACTCCGTCCGGCAAAAAATCCACCAGATCCCTCGTTTCTCTCAGAATGGTATCATGAAGATGATGAGGCAGTGGACGGATGGTTATGTTGTGCTCCAGCAAATTGCCAAACTAAAATTTCGTTCTAAAATGCTGTATCAAATTTCTTAAACACTTCCTAAATGCGCTGCAGGACTGCTCCAACGAGGAGGTCGAATTTGCACTTTCATTGAACGATTAAAAGTACTCTCATTCGAAAGATTACTTACAAAATGAGTCTCGCCATCATCTCCTTCGTACGCGACGATAGCAGACCTTTTCGAAACGTCTTGGTAAGCCCGACCGATATTCGCGAGTACCTATTGAACCAATTTAATCGAGTAAACTTTTAGTCGATCCGGTGATTTTAGTTACCCGTCGATCAGGGCATTTTTTTATAGTTTGGGTAAACAAAAAACCAATTTTGTACATTCGGTTGGAACGTGTATTTTGTTCCGAGCGGCCATCCGAAGTGCTCGCTCACAGTCCATACCGGAGTCGATACTCCCGCCAGTAATCCTTCGGTGGGTTCCAAATAGAGACTTATTTCAACGCCGAGTGCATTGCACTTTACCATCCGGGTTGAATTGTCATTGATGTCGCGTTTATGCAAAGTGTGATACAGCCGCACTATCTGATAGTCCGGCACTAAGAATTTTTTTTTTTTGAAAAGTTGTTAAAAAGATTTTTAAAAAGCTGTTCAATTAAACAAAGTGGATGATGGTTGAAACGCACCATTATCGTGACCAGTTTGAAAGATCTTGTGAACTTCTCTCTTGGTCATGTACTTGTGGATCTATGAAATTTATGTGCATCATTCAAAATCGTTTTTTAATCTGAACGACTGAGAAGAAAATTCTCCGAGTATGATTTTTTTAAATTACCTGTATGCATTGTGCGAGTGGCAAAAGAGCTAGGCACAACGTAACGAAATGGCTCACCATCTCTTCAATTAATTATTATTACCCCGACGCCTTACACTATTCCATGCAAAAATATTGAAAAAATTCTTCGCTAACACTCGTCGAACAACTTTTGTAATAATTTCGAAATTGTCGATACTTATCGGGTAGAAAAGACGAGCTCGAGATCGACAGTTTTCGGCACAACTGTGGTGATCCTACGATGAACGATTGTTATTTTTTTTCAAGGTATTTCCCAGATAGATACGCGCCACGCAACGGTCGCAGTTTGCGCAATATTTGCGACATGCGCTGCATGTGTCGTAAATATTGCTCCAACTAGGTCCGTTTCAAAGCGCTTGTCTATCTGGGTTTACCGTTTGTCACGATTTCGTTGACAAACGTTTCGTACGTTCAATAAGGAGCACTAGCCCAACACCATATTTTTTTCGTACGCTTTCCGACCAAAAAATGTATGGCTATTATATATGTCTTATTTATATACATATATTATAATGCCGCTAAAAAAGAATTTGCTTTCCGATTTTCTGAAGAAGAAGCGGTCCCGACGGGTTCGGATAATTGAGATTTCACTATATCTCAACAAGAAGGGATCCAAAAATAATGGAAAAACTTACATACATTGCTTCCAAATAATGATTCATTGTGATGAAGTTTCGATTTTTTTTTAGAAGAGGTTGACTTTTTTATTGTTTGACTCGGTTTGGAATGTCTCTTATTGAGGCATTTATAAACATAAGGAAATGCTGTTTTTGTTACATTGGTGGCCTTGAAAGATACAGTTTTATTAGTCAGTGCAACGCCGAGATACTTAAATTTGCACCGGACCTTGTTGCGTGAAACTGGTTCGTCCGTTTGCCACATGTGACAGTGCTTCAATTTTTTTTGTATTTTGTATCCCGAAAAAAATATCTCCACAAATAATGTTTTTTAATGTACCCGTTTCCGATCCGAAAGAAGCCATTTTTAGCCACTTACTGTTTCGAGGAAAGTGTCGATTAAAGTCACCTTCCACGGCTATATATTTAAGTATAGAAAAAAAGTTGGTTTTAATTAATTATATTTATTTACAACAAGGTTCTACTGTGATTAAAAATAAGGCACTTTGTCACGGTCGGTAACGAAATTAGTAATAATTTTTTTTCAACGTTACACACCGTTTGCGGTCAACAAAAAATTCTTGAAAGATTCGAACATCAATTCCACATTCTTCGAAGTATCAACCGGACATGGTGGATGGCCGTGAGGAGAGTACATTCCAGTTTTTGCCACCGACTGAGTACTGCCACATAATTTTTTTAAGTGTGCTTTTACCTCCGGTAGATGGTGGCTCTTCACTGGCAACACGTGATCTGGTCAAGATTTTCAGTGGCAAAGAGAAATTTAGCATTTTTTTGTGTAGATAAACCCAAAAGACACCCGCCTACCAAAGTTCATCATTTTCGGGAACGTTTCATGGGAAGACAAAGCAAAAAAAAAATCTGTACCAAGACAATATACTGCATACTGGAAGTCTATCCTGGCAGCAAGAAAGATCTTCACTAGGTGCTCGGCATCAAGATTAAATTCTTGTAACGATTAGGTTGTTATTACCAAAAGCTAATTTTCTTCAACGCTCGAAAACATTCCCCATAACTTTCTTCGTTTATATTTTGATCGTCGCCAAATTATTATCGAACGAAACGAACGAAATTTTAGGAGACATTAAAATTTAACGTACATTTTTCGAAAGTATCGTAAAAAATTAGATGCAAGGGTTTTGAGAATTAAAATCATTTATTGAGCACAGTAACTTTCACGCGATTCACGTCACCGTTCTGCACAGCTCCGTCCTTCCGACTTCTAAGATCTCACCATAGAATCCAATTTTGTAGGTGGAAAAACACCGGAAGAATAACCCCCCACATTGCCAGGGGTTTTATTTACCCTTTAGCTTTGGAGATTTTTTCCCAGTGATTTTTTTTCCGGGAGTTTTTCTTTTCGGGAGCTTTCCTTTCCGGATTTTTTGTCTAGGATTCGTACGGTACGTATGTCGCCTTCTTGCTCACGCAATGGCCATTTATGCAGTGCTGAAAATATTTTACCGATAAAAATGTAAGATCATGCGAGGCCAGCATCGGCAACGAGGAGACGGCAACTCGAAGAAAAATGAAAAATTATCTCGGAAGTAAAATCATATAAAATTTGAAAGAATGAAAATATTCACGATCCATTCTTACCGACTTGTGTCCACAGGAAGAGCCCTCAGCAGCAGCAGAACGGATTATGTAACCTGTAGTGCTCCCAAGATTATAACATGCGAGGGCTGTGCAGACACGCGCATCGTGCTGGAACAATCGGAACATTTAACCCTCAGGCAAGTCTGATCCAAGATTTTTGTTCGATTACTTTCAAAATAGTGAGCACGATCGCGCACACACGCTGGAATTGTGAATGAAAACGTCTTCAGGTGATTTGGAAACAAAGATGTTTTCAGGCTAAAAAAAAAAAACAATCGTAAAGTAGATAAGGTTAACGAACCCATGGCCAGACACTTAAGGGCGCAGTCCCAGTCCCTGGACATGCATGAAAAATCGTATTTCCATCTCTCTTGCTCGCACGCCTTGTCCGGCCACTGGGACGTGCCCGGTCATTGGTACGTTTACCTTAGACGATCATCGCGGACTTACGTAATAGGCTTTTGTGCCGTCGAACTTTTCGCATTGTTCATCCAACGTCAGAAGTTGTCCAGGCACTAATCGGGGTACGGCTTGGCCGGCCTGCGGCTTGTTGCGTAGACAACTTGATTCGGGTGCACTGTTTTGCAAAAAAAAAAAAAAAGTTTAAGCAATATCACTTACCATTTTGATATCTCGATAGAAACAATATTAATTTTAGTAATCTGTAACGGATGGAGAACCTGAGAAAATCGTAGAAATATTTCAAAGTGCAAGTGGACCATTCATATCCATTTAGAACATATTTGTGGTTGGGTGCCATTAGATATCCGTCCGTATCGGGGCAATCTATAGTTTTCAGAGTTCCATCATGCGGTGCACCCATTCTTAAATAAGAAAGAACGAACAACTTTCAACCTTGGCTTGGAGGATTTTCTTGTTATAATTAAATTTTGATCGACTAACAAGTGAGCGACTTCATGAACGGCGGTTAGAATTCCCGAGTAACCACCGTTGTCCTCGACCACTCCCACGGCATCGGTGGTCATTGTAACGTTATTTCTGTTGCAGGCACCGCGCTCGTAAGTGATCCCTGAATGATGAACAAAAAATTCAATGAATCATCCGTTTGAATTTTGTCGAATTCCTTCGACGATTTACCGGCCGTCGATGTGTCGCAGAGTCCGTTCGTGTCGTCGGTGCAGATGTCGAGACTTTGGAGAAGAAGAAATTAAATCAACGCAGAGTCGCGCAGGGCAACAACAAATTCGCCGATAAACAACAAATTCGCCGATAATTAATTGCGAGAATAATATTCTTACCCCGTCATCGCCATTGCAAAGTCGTAAGTTTCAAATGGAAAATTGGAAGAATCATTGTAGAAGTAACGGCCCATAGCTTCTAAAGCCATATCGCCGTGCAGCTTGGTCGAACTTCTTGGAAAACTTGCCAAGTACGGAGTACCGTGCAGTTCCTGTGAAAAATGAAAAAATTTGTGAAAAAAAGAAGGCCAAG
>JAPYZC010004285.1:0-16448 GCA_030522665.1 Ichneumoninae sp. A BG-2022a
TCAACGTCGTGTTTGCCTTTTATGCAAAACGACTGGTCGATTCAGGTTCAGCGCGAAAAAATACACCAATGTCTTCGCTTTGTTAGATCCGTGCACCTACTTCAATTAACGAAAATACACGGTTTTAGAATTTTTTTTTTTATTGTTAAGTCAATTATCCAATATTCACCGTTTTGTGGCCACGTCTAATGTATTTTTCCCCCACCGATGACGAGTCTCCGAATTATTTTACTCCTAGACGTAATCGCACTACTAGTGTACCAAATTTCAACTCGCTGTCTCAAGCCATTTCCGAGTATAGTCAATTTATACTATGCAACTCTGTCACATATACATACACATACACATACACACATACACATACACATACACACACACACATACATCCGGACGCCAGCTACAAATCATATTTCTCGACGTTTTAGACTATTTTAAGTATTCTGACATTAAAATGTCAATTATTTTTGTTTTTACGAAAACAAAGCTTCATCTATAAGGAAGCAAAATACTAATATTTTAATGTCGTATTTGCAGCCGGACGATGGAAAATTGCACGACAAGAAACGTTCGAATTCCGAGCAGGACTTGGGCTTGAACATAACGTCGTCGCAGAGCGAATCGGCGTTGAAATCTATCAAGGATAACATAACGAACGTTGCGAGTCCCGTTGCCACAACGGCCAAGGAGATATTGTCACCCTTCTCGAAATTCGCGAAAGGCATGCAGAGCTTCGGAGCCAATCTCGATCCGAGAAAGCTGAAGAACACCGGCCAGGTCGGCATGGCGAGAAATCTGTCCGATCATCATTTGGATCAGCGGCAAAAGCTTCAGGAACGATGGGAACACTGCAGGTCCCACTTGATCGCTCTCTAAAGGAATTTTGGCTGAAGTCGTTAGTCAGAAGAAAAAAATGCTTCAGGGAGTTTATTACGGTTTGGAAATGACAAGACCTTAACGCTTAGAATCCTACTCTACTCATCTTGCAGATTATGGGTGTATGCGATTTTTTTTCTTCGTGAATTTTATAGAAATTGTTTATAGTTTGTTGGAAAAATGATTCCGTTTTTTAATATCTAACACAGCCTTTTGCCAAAAATGTACCGTTCACAATGAGTGGAAACTCGTTGCAAACGATTCATATTTGACAACAGGCTGTATTCAATATTTAAAAAAAACGGAAACGATAATTTTGCCAACAAACTGTAAACAGTTTCTATAAAGTTTCTCACAGAACAAATAAAAAATAAACAAAAAATGATTATTCGACGTAACTTAATAAAATAAAAAAATAAAGTTACGTTGAATAATCATTCTTTTACTAATACATCCATTGCTTACAAGATGGAGAGGACGATTCGTTAGAAATATCGAGAAAAAAACACCAGATCGAATAGGACTGCTTTGTAAATGATTGCAATGATTTTTTTTTTTTTTTTTTAAAGATCGAGACAAAGCCAGGAACGATCTTTTGAAGGATCAACAAAGTAGATACAGAAACGTCCGAGTGGCTGTACATCGGGCTTGATAGATTTGTGAGTAACGTTAGAATTGTCGGAGAGAAAAACTCATTATAAACACGATAAGGCTGTACGATTGATAATTAGCGATAGCTCCTGCAATAGCTTCCACTTAGAGAGTCACGAAAAATAGCCTCTTTTCCAAATCAGTAATTCAGTATACGTGTATTACACCGTTCCAATTATTTGTTCCGCTAATCTCAAAAAAAAAAATCATGAAAAAACCCTTCAAGAAATCTGAGTACAACGCAAATTATCGTAAAGTACAACCTCGAGTCAATATTAATCGATGCTGATTGGTATCGATTGAAAGCTCGACGACGTTCAAAAATTGCCGTAATTCTCAGCGAAAAATACCTTTGATTAGCCGAACGTCGTTGAGAAGGTATTTTATATGTATCTTACGTAATTACGTAGGACGGCGATCAACGTGAAAAAATAACAACGCTCTTGCCGCTTTTATACTCTATATAGTTCGTTGTTTGAAAAAAAAAAACAACAACATCTATATTAGACTCGCGATAATGTTATTTAAAAGAAAACGTTCTACATGGTTCGCACGATACAATGCACAGCACGGTGGAAAACATTTTACGGAAGAAAAGAAAAATAGGAGAAGAATTTATTATGTTCAGTAATCGATTCGTACGGTCAGTTGTTAATTAACGAAAAAAATTGCCCATCAGTTTGCTTTTTCTCTTTTTTTTACTTCATTTTTAAACGTTTTCCAAACGAATTGTGCAAAAACGAATTATCATTGCCATTAGCCGAATTATCAGCGTAGTCAATTATGTACATAAAACAAAAACAAAAAAATGCAATATTTTCACCTGTAAATTAAAAATATCGAGCCCTCTTGTTCCAGTAGCGAAGCTATGAAATTACGTTGCAAAGATTTTTAACTGTTAAATTTTTTTTTAACAACCAACCTACCCAAAATCGAAGTGCGAACGTCGCGCATGCTCGCTTCGAAGACTTGAAACAATCATGACGATCAGCATTCCTAACGTTCCTCTTTGCTTTTTACAGTATTTTTTATTTTAAAGTTTCTCCGTAACTCGTAAGTCGTCTTAGAATTGTTTTCGTGTATTCGTAAAGGAGAGTCGAAGAAAAAAAAAATGAAAAAAAATAGTAGTCTGTGATCTTAAATTAGTGAATTAGCTGAGCGTGCAGTTGACTCGATGTTTGCGTGGCCGAGCTTCAAAATTTCGTGCGAGGTGCGAAGGCGACCAAAAAAATTTTGTAATCGTAATTTTTTTTTTAATCTCAGCCTCACCGCATTTTCGTCACCGCCGTCACTTTATCGAGCGTCGGGTAGATCGATTTGCCGTCGGTTCCCAGGAAGCGAAATTTTTTACGTTTTTTTTTATTAAACGGCCACTGAATGTAAATAGACATCGTAGTTTACAATTGAATAGTGATAAATATGGTTTTCAGTACCATTCGTGACGTCACTCGTCGTAATTTTACTAATCGCTCCTATTCTATTTTTACTTTGACTGTAATCCGGAATTGAAAATAATTAACTCTCTGACCCTCTCGGGCATATGCTGAAGTGCGTTCCGAATGAAAATTGCAAACGACGAATCAACAAAAGAGACTGAAAGGGTTAATGAAATTATTACAATACTTTCTTAAGTTCGTTAATTTTTTTACATACATTAAAGTTACCAAACCTACTTTCAAGGAAAATTACTCACAGTTTCTCGCAAAGTGGCTTTGCGTTATTCAATTTAAAGTTAACTCGAAGATTTTCTTTTCCTTTTTTTTTTTTACTTTGAATATTTACAATATTTTCGTAAAATTTATAAATTGAAAGTAATTAACTCTTTGACCCTCTCGGGCATATGCTGAAGTGCGTTCCGAATGAAAATTGCAAACGACAAATCAACAAAAGAGACTGAAAGGGTTAATGAAATTATTACAATACTTTCTTAAGTTCGTTAATTTTTTACATACATTAAAGTTACCAAACCTCCTTTCAAGGAAAATTACTCACAGTTTCTCCCAAAGTGGCTTTGCGTTATTCAATTTAAAGTTAACTCGAAGATTTTCTTTTCCTTTTTTTTTTACTTTGAATATTTACAATATTTTCGTAAAATGTATAAGTTGAAAGTAATTAACGCTTTGACCGTCTCGGGCAAATGCTGACGAGCGTTCTATATGGAAATTACAAACAATGAGTCAACAAAAGAGACTGAGAGGGTTAATTAAATTACTGTATTACTTCCTTTAGTTGGTGAATTTTTTTAAACTACCGGAAAGTCGCTCGCAAAGTGGCTTTGCGATAATTATTCCATTTAAAGTTATCGAAGTTTCTTTGATGGAACATTAACTTGAAGTTTTCCTTTTTGTACTTTTTCAAAATTTATAATATGTTCGTAAAATTGATGAAATGTTAAATTTTTCAAATTTATACCATTTGTGACGCCACTCGTCGTAATGTTAATAATCGCTCCTACACTATTTTTACTTCAACTGTATTTCGGAATTGAAAGTAATTAACTCTTTGACCCTCTCCGGCGTATCGCGAAGTGCATTCTGTATGGAAATTACAAAACGACGAGACAACAGAAATTACTGAGAGGGTCAATGAAATTACCATAATACTTTATTAAGTTCGTGAATTTTTTTAAAAACCACATTAAAGTTACCAAACATACTTTCAAGTGAAATTATTCAACGCCGCTCGCAAAGTGGCTTTGCGTTAATTATCTTGTTGCGTTAAACTTGAAGGTTTTCTTTATGTTTCTCTTCAAAAATTTACAATATTTTCGTAAAATTTGATGAAACGTTAAATTTCTCAAAACTTATAATATTTTTGAGGTCTATTTTTTTCAGTTCTTCAAAATTTACAATACTTTCGTAAAATTGATGAATCGTTAAATTTTCCAAAATTTATAATATTTCGAAGCCGATTCGACGCTCGTCCCCGACGAATCAGATCGATCGTTCGTTAATAATTCCTAGTTATGAATGTCTAAACTGCAATGAACATCGCATTTAAAGTCTAGCGGTAAATTAATTCTCCGAGCCGTGTCTCGGAGGTTTGAGATGTTTAATAATATTTTGTAGAACGCGATTAGGGGCGGTAATTGTGCACACTGCGCCCCGAGTGTCACCGTTTATCGATTAAGTGTTGTTATATGCAATATTATCGCAGACGAGACGAATGTGACGACGATTGTCGCGTAGCGGGTACATCGTAGGTAACGCAATAAAAACTGCAAAGTGAAAGCAGCGTTTAACGCTCCGTATTCCCTTTTCCCCACTCCTTTGTCCTTTTCCCTCCTAAAAAAAATTACTGATTCAAGAACGTTTGCCTGGGTGGTCCTTTAAAAAAAATGAATTAGTAATTTTTTCGACCTGAATTAATATTTTTTCCCCCCTGAAAAAAATTACTCATTCAAGAACGTTTGCCTGGGTGGTCCTTAAAAAAAATGAATTAGAAATATTTTTCCCCCTGAATTAGTAATTTTTTCGCCCTGTATGAATATTTTTTTCCCCCCTGAAAAAAATTACTCATTCAAGAACGTTTGCCTGGGTGGTCCTTAAAAAAAATGAATTAGACATTTTTTTCCCCCTGAATTAGTAATTTTTTCCCCCCTGAAAAAAATTACTAATTCAAGAAGGTTTGCCTGGTGGAAAGGTACGTCCAGCAGTAACTTTTTATTAAAAAAAAATCATTTTCTCAAAGGATGACCTGAAACGACAATAGAAATCAATCAGGTATTAATTGCAGCAAGAAGGGAACCTTTCGTGGGAACTTGGTCCTCATAAAAAGGGAAATAATAAGAGTAAAAATCGAGGAACAGTAATGATAATAACGTCCCTTTCAGAAACCATGCAGCCTTGTTGAAATACATAGTGGAGGGCATCTGAAAAGAAGACTTCTGTATATGGGTAAAGCTAATTACGTAGGAAACCTTAGTGGTTGCTACGTTATCTCCACGTTTAAGGTGAAGTGATAGATAGTTAAAATTTTCAAATTAAGTTTATTCAATGGTGCTAATTTCTTTGAGAAAAAAATGAATTCGGGCCGGATGCGAAATTACCATGTGCGTCCGGCTCGAATTTGCTTTTTCCTCAAAAAAAAATTAGCACCCTTGAGAAAAGTTCATTACAGTTTTCATTACCGACCGCGAGATTTCACTTTCCCTCAAGTCACGTGACGGGGCCATGAGCGTGAGGGACATAGTTGCTATTTTCAAATTAAGTTATTTCAATGGTACTAATTTAATTAAACGGCTCGAATTTGCTTCCTCCTCAAAAAAATTAGCACCCTTGAGAAAAGTCCATTACAGTTTTCATTACCGACCGCGATATTTCACTTTCTCTTAAGTAGGACAGAGCGGGGCAAAACTGGATAATGAGGTAAAATGCAATTTTCTGTTCCCTGTATTATCGGCTGAGACGCTTCAAGGTCACCACCTGTATCAGTATGGACTCTGGATCTTTGTATTCGTCACATCCTTCTATGTATAGGAGCTCGGATTTTCGGGACTGCCCTTCCGGCAGTTGCAACGAAAGGAGACTCATGGTCACCAACGTACAACCAGTACAACGAATTGTCGGACCCACACCCAATTGGGTCCGACAATTGGGTGCAGCCCAATTGTTTGTTTTTCTTTTTATACCCATATAGCGAACCGCGTTGCCTCGAAACATTTTAATGGTATTATTCGTCACCACCAAACGAGTCCGCATCGATCGAGATCTAGTTGAAGCGATTCGAAGAAAAAAAAAATGTTCGGCTATCTTTGGGCTTCATTCAGTGTTAAATTACTGTAACTAAACTATTGCCCACCAAAAGTTTTTATTAGACTACCAATTGCCACCAAACGGCCCCGAACGAATGATAAATACCAAATTTTTAAATTGCAGTTTCATGCGGCTAACTTTATGGAGCTTAAAGTAAACGGTTTCCGGTAAAATATTCCAAGTAGCTGTAGTTATTAACCGGTTAAATATCCCGCTACTCGTGTGGTTACTTACCGAACTTACGTCACTACACGAGGCGCGTGCAGACCCACGCGTGGCGTGCGCGTGAGCGATCGGCGCGTACTCGCCGGTAGCGGACGATGCGCACACCGCCGCACGCAGCGGCGACACGATCGCGACGGAGCTCTCGCACACACGCGTTGCCCAGATGCAACAACGCCGTTGACAAACGTTTTGTTATTTTTTTGTTGTTTTGTTTGCCGGGCGTTTGAGAAGCGTGCTAGGGACGAGAATTACAGTCTAAAGTGAAGCACGGAGTCTCGCGAACAATTCGTCGAGTCCACCTCGAGACACGTTGAAAAAAAAAAAAATCAAATAAAAAGGGCCCAGCGGCCAGAAGTGAAAATATAACGGGAGTGCACGGGAAGTAACTCGAGCGTGTTTGCAAGGACTTGTGTAGGGCGGCTTTGTACATGGCGTCCAAGCATAGGCTATCGCACTAATTGCGCTCCTCCGTTACCGAGTAAAGGGAGTGTACTTCACGCAAGCATAAACGTCGTTTCGCTTCGGTAAACAACAATTCTTCTTTAGTTACACGCAAAACGTTACATCAGATCGTAACAGCACGTTTATCGTCTCTCGATGTTTGTGACGCCACGTAATCGGCTTCAATTTCCTCAAGCATTATCGTTAGTTACCTTTTAGTTCTTTTTCTTTTTTTTTTTTACTTTCTTTTTTTTTCTTTCGTTGCGAGAAAGTTAAATTTGGGTTCGGTGGGTTTTTCGGCCCCCCCACACCCGTTTTGTTTTTCTTTTCCTTCTCTCCGTCATTGTTCACCGACTTGGGACAGTTTCGTCGCGAGAGGAGAGGATCGAAAAAGTTTGGTGAAATTAAACGATTTTTTTTACATATAAAAGGACTTAGACGAGTCGTTGGAAATTAATAAGGATAGGGTGAGAGAGCGTAATAAAACAGTGAAATGGGTAAAACGCCAAAGAAGGCGGCCCCTGGAGGCGATGAGAGGAATTTGTACGTTCGCAGGCTCAAAGCTACTGCGAGCGCTCCGTCGAAAGTTTGCGATACAAGCTCGACTGCGAAACAGCGCGAGTCGGAGAATCCCAACAGGTTTGTAAAGCAGATTAGTGCAAAAAAGAAAAAAAAAGAATTCGACGATTTTTTGTTTTCGCCTATTTCCGTCGAACCGGAGCGGAATTGCGGAGGATCGAACGAAACTCACACCATGGTCGTTCCTTCCTCTTATGTATATGTTTCATTTTTTAAAAATTCAAAAATTTCCAATGATTTTGCGATGGAACGTTTCTCGATATTCTGGGAGTTTCGAAGCTGAGAATTTTTTTTTTTTTTTTTTTTGCAAACGCAATAGGATCATGCGTGTTGTCCGCAAATTTTTGTGAAGTATTTTTTTTTCTTTTTTTTATTCTATTACCTCTCATCACCTCCGGCAATTTTTTTTTTTTATAGACTAGTGTAGTAAAACTCTTGGCTGATTATCGAAGGTGTAAATGTTTGTTCCATGATTTTTGTACGGCTTTATCTTTACAGAGGAAAAACTATCGGAGTTCCGAAACGTCTGTTGGCCGGACCGACGGGAAAAGTTTTCAAGGTAAATATTGTTTTTGGTATTTCGTTGTTTATTTATTTATTTATTATTAACACGGACGAGTCAAGCCCTTCTAACATTCACAAACGTGTGCGGATAATGCATAATGTGCAAATACGCTATACAACATTTTTCCACTTTTTTAATTTTATTTTTTCAAAATTTTATTAATTACATTTTTTTCTTTACGAAAACTTCATTCACCAAATAAAGTTTTCAAGATAAATTTTTATGGGTAACAAAAAAGCATGAAAAATAGCCCAACAGCTTTTGTTATTTTGCTGCCTGGTTTTCGTCCATCCCTGCCCGATGTGAAACCTGCTCGGTCGGTAACGAAAACTGTAAAAATTGTAAATTGATGAGAAAATTTTATCAGCCTTAAAAACAACCAACTAAAAAAAAACACGAAAAATAAATAGTTCAACAGTTTTCGTTATTTCGTCATTTCGTTTCGTCCATCCGTGCCTGAGGCGATGTGAAACCTGCTCGCTCGGTAACGAAACGTGTAATCCATTTTCACTCAAATCCCCAGCGTAGAAAAGAGTAATTAGCGTTTAGCACAAAGTATCTTCGATACTTTCTGCTAAACGCTAATTACTCTCAACCAGAAAAGTTTTACAACCTAAAATAAAAAAGCAAAACAAAAAAGATGAATTACAGTTTTCATTACCGACGAAGCGCCGGTTTGGCGAAGGAACCGAAAAAAAAAACTTATTACTCTGTACCCGAGATTTTCACAGAAAAGAAAAGATTCCGAATTTTCTTTCTCTGTTGCAGAGTAAATTGCGTAGTCCGGCGACGACAAAGTCTCACGGATCACTGAAAAATCCGCCTCGCTTTCAGCCCCCCTCGACGAGCAAGGACGAGATTAAGCCGGCGGAGGCGTCGCCCAAAGATCAAGATACATCGAGCAGCCTGCCGACAATGCAGCCGGATTCGGACGAATCGGCGGTGCAGCTGAAGGTCTCGATAACGAAGAAGGACGTGAAGGACGGTGTGAGAGTCGACGTTACCGACGGAGCGCGAACCAAAGAGGAGACCGAAACGACTCACACGACGACGAATGGAAAAGTCGCGATCGAGCCGGAGTCCGAGAGCGCCTCGCCGCGCGACGCGAATGAGAAACCGGAAGTGGACGAAGATAAGAGCACCGACAAGCCCGCGCCGGAAGCCGCGGTCGAGCCGCGCGACAACGGCAACGAGACCGTCGAGCCGATAAAGATCGACGAGGAAAATCCGAGCACCGAGTGCGAGGACACCGTCCTGAAGCTGGAGGACGAGGGGGAGCCCGCGAAGACGTCCGACCAAAACGGCGACGCTCACGAGTGCGCGAGGAACGTCGAGGAGAAGAAAAAAATCGACGATGAAAATACCGAAACGACGGACTGCAAGAAAATCCCGGACAACTGTTCGGTCGACGTCGTCGAGTCGACGACCTCCGAGGCCTCGGACTCCGGAAACGCGACGCAGTCCGACAAGGAGGCGAACGAGCAGGCGAAGGAGGACGCGAACAACGACGCGTCTTTCGTCTCTTACGACTCGTCGATAATGCTCAAGGACGTTCAGATAAAGCTGAACGACTGTCTCAAGGACAACTCGAAGCTCTTCGACGTGAGCAACGCCGAGGAGAGCGGCGTCGAGCAGAAGCGCCACGACATGTCCTTCGGCAAGACCCTGAGGAACATTTCGGGTCGCAGCACGATAAATCGTCTCAGATACGTGACGGTCCGCGAGCAGAGATTCTCGCCGAACAGCTCGCTGTTCGTGAACACCTCGACGGCCTCGCTCGACCCCGACGAGCCGGCCGGCTGCAAACTCACCCGCCATCCGACCGACCTCTCGGACTCGATAATCTGGAACGGCTCGCAGGCCGACCGGAAACGCAAGATCGTCAGCGAGGCCATCGAGTCCGCGAAGAAGTTGAAGACCGAGGCCGCCGAACGCACCGGGCTTCTCAACACCTCGCTCGAGATGCTCAAGAGCATCCGAAGGCCCGTCCAGGTCTCGACACCGAACACCAAAGGCTACGAGTTCCAGGCCGATCGCTACGAGGCGAAACGATTCGGCGACGATAAGCTCATCATCGACGCCGATGCCGAACCGAAGAAGTGGTGTGTCGTTATGTAAACGAAGACCAAATAAGAGAAACAAACGAAACCAAGGAGAATGGGGAGAATGAGGCAAGGAACCGAAAATGATATTTTTCAAGAGACCCATCCACGATTCTCAAACGTATTATATTTATGATTATAATACACACATTAATAGTACCGGGAGGACGGACAATGGCGTAGATCGTAAAACTTTTAGAGGAGGGCGTTTAGCGAACACTGGAACGGGTATGATTTTTTTTTTTTTTTTTTTTTTTTTTTACAAAAAAATTGTTATTCAGAATTGAGAAAAACGTTCTTTCACTTCGACACTTAAAAAAATACATATATCTATCTACAATTGTACTGCGAGAGTTTTAGCTTTGGACGCGATTATGAGCATCGTTCTCACGCGATCCACCGTGTTGACGACCTACCTGTTGCAAATGGGTAAAACGTCGTCATTATTTTTTTGAAGTTAATTGAGCTTTTTATCTTTCACGCGCACCGAGCTTCGAGCGCTTTCGGCAGTCGAGGCGATTCGCCCGTGAAAAAAATAACGTCCGCGAATCGAAGAACCGCATTATCTCGTGAACCGTGTTATCTCGAGCTTATCTTCCAAATATT
The DNA here is from genome assembly GCA_030522665.1 of Ichneumoninae sp. A BG-2022a. NCBI lineage: Eukaryota > Metazoa > Arthropoda > Insecta > Hymenoptera > Ichneumonidae > Ichneumoninae sp. A BG-2022a. The sequence goes on from JAPYZC010004285.1 coordinate 10,797, forward strand.
GTTTGCGCCTCGATCGTCTCGGGCATTCGTACAATCTCACATACACTGTAGCATTTGTCTTCCGTGAAAAAATGATCGAAAAGAAATTTTATCGAAGTAGACGAAAAAAAATACGTTGCTGAGACGTTGACTATTTGTTTTAAATCTCAATATTCGCAGTACAATTGTAGATAGATATATGTATTTTTTTAAGTGTCGAAGTGAAAGAACGTTTTTCTCAATTCTGAATAACAATTTTTTTGTAAAAAAAAATATTAAAAAATATCAAATGGCACTCAAAAATGGTAAATGGCATTCATAAATGGCAAATGGCATTCAAAAATGACAAATGGCATTAAAAAAACGAAAAAAAAAATTAAGTTGCTAAATATGAAACTTTTCTCGTCCACTTAAGAGTACCGAAAAAAAGTGCAAAAAAATACATGTATGTATCCGCGATCTACATTTCTACTGTACATACTGAGATTTGTAACGAATAGAACTATTCGAATCGTCACACGGGTGAAAATCGTATTACCTCGAGTGTAATCTCAGACCGGTCCGTCTAAATGTCGCACTTAGGCGTTAAATATTACTTTCCCGCAGTCTCCATCGTTTCATACCAATGATTTTTAAAACCCATCGTCTTCTCGTCGCTTTCGTTATCGCAGAGTTCAAACCCGCCTCGCTCCGTTCGCGGAGATTTTTTAATTAGTGGCTATCAATGATTTAAAGTACAATCGCGGAGCAAAACGAATTTACACTGTTTTTACGTTACCGCAAAGTTCTCTTTTTTTTACCTTCTCACGTTAGATTACCCAATCATTATTTACTTTCGAGTGTCGCATGTAGAATAGTAAAAAAGAATAAAAATAAAAAAAAGTCGAGAGTTTATTACACATAAGATATATCTTGCCTGTATCGACGAGAATTTTTATTTTGCAAATGGTACAAATACGAAATTATATTTTGTCAAAATATCCATGACATTTAATTGAAATTCGTGAATTTTCGTTCATCGAATCGAACCTACCTACTAACAACTCTGTATCGATTAATCTTAATGTTTTAAAACGCCATGATCTTGTTATATTTTATTTTATTGACTGCATTATTTAACACGGTTTTACGATTATAATATCTTGTATAATATAAATGAGCGAAACAAAAGTAAGAGTTCATCTGTCGAAGTTTGCTCGTATCGTCAGTTTCATGGACTTTGGTTCACGAATTTGCACTGATCGAGATTTTTACTCGTGAAATATTCATTGAAAAGCAAAACGAAAAAAAGACGAGTTGATTGCAGCGCCGACCAATTTGTATCCCACCAATCGAAAGGGGGGAAATGTAGTTCGTTATTATTTCGACATACCTCCTGTTTTTTATTTTTCATTAAACTCGATGAATTAATTAATCGATCGAGGAATTGGACATAGAGTTATGAATACATGTATATAGAAAGTATGAGTGATTTTTAATAAACCCCCAAAAATATGATGTCGTTTTTGTTCATGCCTTACCTGCGCGACTTACCTTTTATCGATCGGTAGGATTTTTTGACAACAGCTCTGGAGCAACGTTTTTCGCAGATTCGAAAGAGCAGCAATACATAATAAAATATGATCGCCGCGTAAAGTCGATGCAACAAGAATTATTAACTTTTTTTCAAACTCAATACTCTAAATAGACTAAATAATTAACTTTTTTTCTAAATTCCATAGTCTAAATAATAAACATTTTTCTAAATTCCATAGTCTAAACAATGAACTTTTTGGTAAATTCCACCGTCTAAATGATAAACTTTTTTCTAAATTCCATAGTCTAAATAATGAACTTTTTGGTAAATTCCACCGTCTAAATGATAAACTTTTTTCTAAATTCCATAGTCTAAATAATGAACTGTTTCCTAAATTCCATAGTCTAATTAAGGAACTTTTTTCGAAATTCGGAAATCTAAATAAAGCTTTTTCTCCAAATTCCATAATCTGAATAATTGAATATTTTTTCTAGATTCCACAGTCTAAATAATAAACATTTTTGTAAATTCCATACTCCAAATAATATTAACGTTTTTTCTAAATTGCATGGTCTAAATAATTAACATTTCTTCTAAATTCCATAGTTTAATCGATTCAATTTTTTTCTCAATTTCATATTCTAAATAATACTTTCTAAATGTCGCAAATTTTTCCGAGAAAAAGAGCAAGTTAGCGTAATTGAAAAAAGTTGATTGGGACAATTGCAGCTTCACGTCTCTCACAGCTGTTCATCTTCGCCTCGAGAAGTGTGTTGCTCCGTCGGTAAGGAAGAACCGCTGCACTATCATCGTGAAAATTGAGTTAGCGAGGTTACAGTCGATCTTCGATGCCGCCGTGTTGTTCGCGGTAAACCTTTTCCGAGGATCTTCGCGAGGAAACCAAAGGAAAATAAAGATTCAACGACTCCTTCGTGTCACGAAGGACCGAACGTAAATAATTTCCTCAGCCGCCTATAATGTGACGAGGAATTCTCGCGGTTGAGACAAAAATCGTCGAACGACAATGGAAAATCGAACTCCACCCTTCGAGGCGAGTTTTCGAACAACGGTGGAAAAAAAACGGAAGATAAAAAATTAGGAATTTCCCAGGAGAACGATAATTATCGAGGGTAATGCGCCAGCTGCAGAAAAAAATTTCCATGCCCTGAACGAGACGCGGCAGGCATGGAAGCGAACTTCAAGAATATCCGAGCGAAGCATCTTCTTGTATGCATTTTCATTACATTCGTGGTGTCGTTTTTGCTCAGCGTCGTTCCATTCGCCATAGGTACGCCATCTACGATTTTTGCTTCAAAGCGACAAAAAATTTTGACTTCAAAATAAAAAGTTTATATTTTTCATAATTTTTTTTTTTTTTTTTTTTTTTTTAGACGATTGCAAATGCAAAGAGGATTGCTCGGCCGGCAAGTACGAAAGAAAAAGGTCTCCGAGCAGGCTGGTGCAGAAGTTGAGGAATTCGGAGCATCGCTTGGCCGTTCTGGTGCCATTCAGAGACCGTTTCGAGGAATTATTGTCCTTCGCGCCTCACATGAAGAAATTTTTAGACAAGCAAAATATAGACTACCACATATATATATTAAATCAGGCAAGTGGAGAGCATAGCACATCTTTTTTTATTTAAAAAAATTTTTTATACGGAGCAGTTTTTTCATAGACTTAATTGTAATATTTTCAGATCGATAGGTATAGATTCAACAGAGCGTCGTTGATAAACATCGGCTTCCTTCAAGTCAAGAACGACTTCGATTACATAGCGATGCACGACGTCGATTTGTTACCCGTGAACGACGAATTGTCCTACCGATATCCCAAAGACGGTCCTTTTCACGTCTCGTCGCCTGATTTGCACCCGAGATACCATTACTCAACTTTCATCGGCGGTATCTTGTTGATCAGAAGGTAAACTTTTAATGCTAAATCAAAAATCAATTTTCTATAAAAGTAAAAAAAAAAATTATTAAATTATTTATTAATTTTATTTATTTACGGGACTAGCCATTTTACTTTTACAGATTATAAATAAAAACCAAAATATAGCATGCGTAAACATAATAACATTGCAATATATACATTTTTTTTGCCTTTTTATAAAAATTTTGTTGCAAAAATGACAAGGAATTAAAGACCACGGCTGACATTCAAAATTACGCAAAGCCATTATATATAATTGATTAATTATACATAATTAAATAAATAAATAAATAATAATTATTAATGTTATTGTTATTTATTTATTTATTTACTTCACAGGATAAATCCTTCTCACATACAACAATAAAAAATAAATCAGTAAATCAGTAAATAATGAAGGGTCTCTAAAAATTAGAATAATATCATCAAGTCGCGTCTTAATATAAAATTGGATAAAATACATTTCATCATTTAATTGAAACATTCTTAGTCAACACACCGATTATTTGTCTTTGGTAGCCAGATTAATACATTTCAACATTTACAATTTTTACAGTTCAGGTAATAGTTATTGTTATTGTTTTCAGTGAACATTTCGAGCTGGTGAACGGAATGTCGAACAAATATTGGGGCTGGGGTCTCGAGGACGACGAATTTTACGTAAGATTGAAAGAGGCCGCCCTGACGGTGTACAGACCGCAAAATATATCGACGGGAACGCACAACACGTTCAAGTAAATAGCGGCAAATTTTACGGCATGAAAAAAATAATAATAATAACACTTTCCGTTCTGACGCGGTATTAATTTTTTCGATGGAATTGCAGACACCTGCACGACAAAAATCATCGGAAAAGGGACATGGCGAAGTGTTACAATCAGCGCGAGGTAACGCGAAAGCGCGATCGTCAAACGGGCCTGAGTAACGTGTCCTACGAGCTTTCCGACCTGATAAACGTCACGATAGCAGACGCCACGCTGACCATTCTCAATATTTCATTGAACTGTGATAAAAGTATAACTCCCTGGTGTGAGTGCAACAAACTCGATGAACCGACGATCAAAGACAAAACAACGAACGACAAGAAGAAGTCCGTAAATTCTAAAACTGCCGCTAAACTTTAGCAAACGTAACTTGTATTATAGTAAAAGAAATTTATAAATATATCGCTATACGTGCCGTTCCAAATGCAGCGAATAATTAATTCGAAAAATAAGTACATCTTTGATCGATATTTCCACACATCGGATTTTTTTTTTTTTTGCTTCATAGAGGAAGCTTTTTTTATAATTCCAACTACAGAAAATAGTGTGTGAATTATCGAGTTTGCGTAGGAAACAAAAACCTGTTGCCGGATTTCGATTAGTCGAGTGTCTCAAGGGTCGCGTAAAAAATAATCTTGTCGATCGAATAATTAAAGAAAAAAAAACATGCCGATACCAGCGCAAGTTGTAAAATGTTACAAATATGCGGACACTCAGCGGAAACGTTATGTCGAGGAGTTGAGAGAGATCGTGGCGATTCCGGGTATCAGCACCGATCCGAAATCTCACAAGCAACTATCACTTTTGATCGAGTGGGTCGAGAGTCGCCTGAAGGATCTTGGATTCCAGGTTGAGCTACGCGAAATGGGGACTTACACACCGGAAGGAACGGATTCGACGGTATTACGATTATTGCTAATTCGCGTCCTGCTAAAAAAATGGTCTTTAAGGAGGTTGGAGCGAGTGATGTTCATTTTGCCTAAATTCGAGAAATTCGGGCAAGAATTGCAAACACTTCCCAATGTTATAAAAATCTTTAAAAATTCATACTTATTATAGGCACTGAATCAAAATATGTGGTAACTCAACTTTTTTTTTTAATAAAAATGATTAGATCATTTTTCGGAATACGTATGAATTTTTTCAGATTTTTATCTTTATTTTGATTTTTCTTGTTTTTTACATGGAAAAATGTGCAAAAGTCAAAAATCAAGATAAAAATCTGAAAAAATTCATACGTATTCCGAAAAGTGAACGAATCATTTTCATAAAAAAAAAAAGTTGATTTACCACATATTTTGATGAACAATTTTTTTCAATAATTTGTTAATAACATTTTGAAATTATTATTATGTAAAATTCGTCTTTTCAATGCCTATAATAAGTATGCATTTTTTCAGATTTTTATAACATTGGGAAGTGTTTGCAATTCTTGCCCGAATTTCTCGAATTTAGGCGGAA
>JAPYZC010004286.1:0-33206 GCA_030522665.1 Ichneumoninae sp. A BG-2022a
GGGGGGGGGGTTGATACGTTTGTCGAACGCAGACTGGAGCGACGTTCGTACAGAAACAACGTTCCGCGTATTTCTCGATCGATCAAATTTGCTCTCGGGGCCGCGGAGTCGTCCGTTGAACGACGACGCGAAATCATCGCTGCGTTCGGCCACACGGGTACACAGGAGGACCGAATTACAATATGAGTCACGGGCCGATGGTCGGGGAGGGAGGGATCGAAACCTCGAGGCACGCTGCGCACCTCCGGATGGCTGCATTTCGCTCACTGATCAAACTCTCCACCCATACATATATATATATATATATATATATACATATACAAAATCTATATAACTATATATATATACAAAATCTATATATCTATATATATACAAAATCTATATAACTATATATATATACAAAATCTATATATCTATATATATACAAAACCTATATATATATATATGTATATATATACGTATATTGTATAGGATCGAATCCATCATACGTACCACTACAATTGTGCAAGCGGAACCCGCTTCAGTGGATTCCGTTGATGGCGGTGGTTGGGGAGCGTCTGTTCCGGCATGGCGTTAATGTCCGATCGAAAGGGCGATAGCGACTATAGTATAATACTCGGTCTATATACTAAACAGTACATACACGACCGAATGCGTATATAAACAGCGGCCGTTCCCCGATTTCTCTATCCGGGTGATGCTTTTAAATGCCGCCGGTCAATATTGAGTCTCCCGATGAATTGGTGTAATAGGCTGATTATTGCCCGCGGAGAATACCGCGGGCTGGCGAGGGCGGGAAGATGGGAGGGAGGCGGGGGGCGAGGTGGAAGTGCGGGCAATATGGACCCGGCGGGAATGTGACAAAGTTATCGCGAACGAGGAAGCCGCGCCTCTAGCGATGCAGGTCCGGCTGGTTGTTACACGCCAGCGCTGGCGGAGTCTCGGGACAATAGCGAGATGTAACGACCAGCCGGATGAAACTCTACCTGGGCATAGGGACCATTTTGCCCCACTCGCTCCTGTGTGTGCGGAGAAGCGATACAGCTGGAGCGGGGGGGGAAACGCTGGAATATGGACCGCGGATGCTCTGGACCATTCGCCGAATGCCCCCCCCCACCCCCTTCACCTCGCGCCAGCCACCCCCCCCCCCTTCGCCTATAGTCGGCGCGCGTAATGTCCATTAAATATTAATCCGCGGGGTGCTGCGCGTCGGTCGAACGGCTTATCGAATTCGCGAATCGACCTCGCTCGGGCGTCGCATCATCGTGTTTGCTCGACGGGAGACTCCGGGATGCTGCGACTACTGCGGATAAGCTAAACCGAAAGCGACAAGCCAAATACCGCGGGCGACGGTAATTCCACAGTACGTACAATGATCATCGATGATTGTGTGGTCGGTGGAATTGTGACGAGTTACTTTTGTCCTACCCGACGCATCGACGATTAATCTTTAATCCACTGGACATTTTCATCGGGCAAAAAAAAAATATCCTCGCAAGGCAAACCCGGTGAAGTAGGGGAGAGACCGGGGCAAAATGGCACAGCGGGGCAAAACGAGGTTGTGAGGGCAAAACTCAATTTTCCAATAATATTTGGATGCCCCATTTTAGCCCAACGATACGTCTGGATTTTCAGACCCGTTTTGTCCCACGTGCCACCATCGCTATCATCTCAAAGTTATTGGAGAATTGCGTTTTGTCTCATTATCCCGTTTTGCCCCGGTGTGCCATTTTGCCCCGCTCTCCCCTATCGGCGATGATTCAAAAAGAAGAAACTTGACAAAAAAAAATGATCGTCGCCGCTAAAAAAGAAACTACGATGAAAACCCTGAGCGTTCCAAGTCTCGCCGATCAATTTTTAATCCCCGCGCCTGCCACCGACGTTTATCCTCATCGGGTAAATTATAGATCTTCGATGCAAGCTACATTCCAGTTTTTTATATATATATATATATACGTATATAAAAAAAAATGATAAAATAAAAACGATAGCCGGTTGCACGGAAGCGATCCGGTAACGCCCCGGCAGAGATTGTGTGTATTCCCTCAGTGGGCCCCGGAGAGATATTCTAGTTTGCCGGAACGTCGCTCTTCGCCGAGGAATTCGCCGGTGCACCGCGAGCGAGAGCCGACCCTCTCCAACCTGGCGCGTCTCGCTTCTTCGTTAAGTGGTAAATCTTGTCCGTCGTCTATAGGCAGCCCCGGTGACTAAAGTTGATAGCGGTTGCGGCTCCGCTCTCGCGGAGGAGCCCGAACCACCCCCGGCTCTTCCCCCCCCCCCCGCGTCTATATCTATCCGTGCCCCTTTGCTCTCCGTAAACGACGCTATATAGAGTTTCACGAAGTTTGTAGCCACGAGCTCCGCGAGCGGTACATCTCGATCGAATTCTCGGGCGGCTAGCACACAAGAGTGTCTGCCTCGTGTATACCCAGACTGCTGGATAACGCTGAGCTGGAAAGGGGGCTCGCTTCGCTCTCCGGCACAGCCCGCGTTGCAACGGATGCATCGGAGCCGGCTGCATGCGGGACCCATCATGTAACTCGTGCCCGGATCGCGCGCCCGCACTCTCGAGGCTGTACTACTCGCTGAGCATCGCCAGTAGCACGGCCCTATATCGGGCAGACTGCGATCCGGCTCTCTCCACCTCGGATAGACCTCCACGGCTGGGCGCCAATGCCCGGGGGTAATACGAGTCAGGTCGGTTATACAACGGATGTCGAAATTTTCGGGGCATACCGGAAGTAGAGAAACAAGACGCAACTGAAGCGCGAAACGTCGGGGCAGCTGAGGGGAATTTTAGGATGGCGGGTGTGAAGAGTTGTGTTGATGAAAGCATGTTGAATTGGGAGTGGATATTAGATGTATCGTATGTACGTATGGATATGGCCCGTTTTTAGTAGTAGAAAAAGTACCGATGACTCGAGTACAATATGGGTGTGGGTTGCAAGAAAAAATTGTTTCAATTGTAGTTTCAATTCTGAGAATTACGGGGTTGAAATGATGACATGTCAGTGGAAGGGAAATTACAAAAAAGTGAGCTCAGCGGAACTGAGATACACATTTTTTTAGGATTGTCACTAAACACACAGACTAAAAAAAATTCAGATCACGAATATGACGGTCATTTTGCTCCGAACCCAATATTTTAGATTTTAATCCCAAAAATGCGACTTCACGTTAGAGCAAACTGTTTTCAGTGCATAAAATCGAAGATACAAATGTCCCACTGCACTTACGCAAAAAAAGCCCGGAAGAAAACCCTCAAAATTACTGGAAGTCTATAATTAACCAAAGATAATTGTGAAATAGAAAAAAATATTTTGAGCAATGGATTCACATTTTCCCAACCGTCCATTCGCCCTTTGAGGCTTATGTTCAGCCGTTTTTTTTTCTTACTCCCAAGAGCAAGAAATTAAAAAAAATGCGAAATGCGGTAAAATCTATAATTAACCAAAGATAATTGTGAAATAGAAAAAAATATTTTGAACAATGGATTCACATTTTTCCAACAGTCTATTCCCCCTTTAAGGCTTATGTTCAGCCGTTTTTTTAATTTCTTACTCCCAAGAGCAAGAAATTTTAAAAAATGCGAAATGCGGTAAAATCTATAATTAACCAAAGATAATTGTGAAATAGAAAAAAATATTTTGAGCAATGGATTCACATTTTCCCAACCGTCCATTCTCCCATTGAGGCTTAAGTCCACCCGTTTTTTTTTATTTCTTACTCCCAAGAGCAAGAAACAAAAAAAATGTGAAACGCGGTAAAATAAATAAACGCAATTCGATAGGCGAGAGAGTAGATATACACAGTGTCTGGAGGGATAGTAATTGAAGTTCGGAGGCATACAGAGTATCCGGGTTAGTTCCTCCGGAGTTCTCTCGTTACCCTTTCGTAGTTGGTGCTGCGGGGTAAACTCGGACCGAAGGAGAGGTTCGTGGGCGGTTTGGCCCGTCGGACAGTTTTGCGAATCTTCATCGACCGGGACGCGATGTATAGAGGAAAAGGGTGTAGGGAATCGGAGGGAAGCTGAAACGAGATAGAAGACGCGAGGGAGGTGTGGGGCGGTTTTTGGTATACCCACCACTATGCCGCTGTGAATCTCGCGCCAGTTCGCCCGCCCGCGCTCTGCGAAACCTACAGACGTCAGAGTAAATGCAATTACCTCTCTACCTATGTAGCAAACTAAGTTAAACTTGTGACCGGGGCTTGGGCCAAACTGTTTGCATTATGTATCCTGCGGGAGGAGGCGCTAGAGAGTGAGCGAGCGAGCGGGACGGGCGTGGAGCGCTTCCACGCGAGAGGGGCGCGCGCGCGCGAGAAACCGGTGGTTGACGATAGTGGTATAGAGGGAAGGCATCGGCGTGATGGTCGCTGCGCTTCTGGACCGTGCCTCCTATTCCTCCGTGCGCTGCTTTCCGCCACTGCCTGACGATCCCGCTCGTGGGAAAGCTCGGCAGATAGCGTGGCGGAGATCGCACCGCTAGAGCGTCGAGGCTACTGTACGCCTATGTTAGTCTCCGCGCGGATGGAAAGAGGGCAATAGCGGTCACCCAGAGGGGTGCTTCGGGTAAAATTGTCAGTCGGTGCGAAAATGGCAGTTTTAGGCACGCTTCGCGTTCACAAAACCCTCGTGAAGTTAAATTTCGTACGATACTTGTGCGAAAAACTTTTTCTGAAGTCGTGCGATTGCAAGACTCGCGTTCGGCTCGTGCTGCAAAGTCGCACTCGTCAGAAAAAGTTTTATCGCACTAGTGTCGTAAAGGACTATGTTTTTATGGATGCAAGTCTTGCTCGATCTACACTGTCAAAATAAATTGTAAATTTAATGTACTGGAAATTGAAATTTGCTTCAATTACTTACATTAATCGAACATTAATGCACTTTTATTGTAAAATAAAAATACGAGATATTAGAATTAGAAATCTTTTGCCTGGGATTTGCAAAAATTTTCATTAAAAATACAAATTTTACTGTACAATTGCAACACACCTGTGTTTGAAATTTCAGAAACTGTTTATGTAAAAGCTTCCAATATCGTTCATTAATTTTCAAACAATTTTTTTTACGGTGTATGTCGCGCGACTCTAAAATAAAGAAGAGATAGGGTAAAAGTGGTGAATGTGGCCCACTTCAATTAACACGTAAATCAATGATATATGGACCGGGCCATATTCACCACTTTTACCCTACACTGAGAAAAAGGATGGTATTTCCTACTATAACGAAGTTTCCAGAGGGGGCATCTATATAGATAGTTTGTGATAGTATACACTCAATTGATTAAACTATAATTATAGTTACAACTATAATTTTTGGTCATTGTCGTAACTGTAAAATATAGACGTCCCTCCTGGGAACTATTTACTATGCAAGTTTTTCTCAGTGTATGCATAAGCATTCCGACAGCAGTACACTGAGAAAAAAAATTGGTTGGATTAACCAAAAGTCGCGGTGACATACGTTCGAAGCTGTTATTTGTTTGGTACAAATAAACCATTGTTTTGTTAAACGATTATTTGCTTCAATTTATTCAAAATTTGTTGATTGAAACAAACATGTGTGTTGTACCAACAAAATACACCTTTGAACGTGTGTCATCGCGCATTTGCTTAATCCAACCATTTCGTTTTCTCAGTGTAGATACGCGGTTAGCTGAAGGCTCCGGTGGTCTTCCAAGTCAAGCAGATTCGTTCGCGGTTAGTTCTTGGATGGGTGACCGCTTAGCTGTGCGCTACCTGGCGGATCGACCGTTGAGCGGGAGGCGCTTTCTTCTGAGACTATGGTGTGTCTGCACTTTACTTAAGTGCAAAAATACTGGAGGATCGGTAGAATGTAGTTGGTTGTATCGGGACGGGTTTTCCGTAGTTTTCCCGTGTCCTCGACAAATGCGGTACAGTGTATCTAAGTCGGCTACGGACGCACTGGAAAGTTAGGTAGCTTAGCTGAGTGCGGTTTCGGAGTGGTAGGGGCGAATCGGGAGGGAGTTCAGTAAAATCCCAAAAAAGGGTATACGGTGGAAATGAAACAAAAGATATATATGTATAAGCATATAAGCGAGACTGTAAAAAAATTCGTTTCTAATTTAATGTACCGGATTGAAAGTTTTTATGCAAAAACTGGTACATTAAATTTCGTGTGCAATTGTGATGAAAAATTAATGCTCAGTGTATTAAAATCATTGGAAATACCTTATTTTTAATAATTTACTTTAATTTTGATATAAAAGTCCTTTCATTTTGATAATTTACTTTAATTTCAATGAAAAAGTATATTCATTTCTCATCACGATTGTAAATTAAATTTGATGTAGCAATTTTTGCATAAAAACTTCCATTCCGGTACGTTAAAGTTGCAATATTTGTTTAAAATGTACTCCTTTCTGGCCTCAGCTGGCCGATAAAAATAATAATCGAGACCATTTGTTCAGCTATGGCTTACCGTACCAAACATTGAGGCGGAATTATATAATTTAATTCCGTGATTGGCGGGGAAAAAGAAATCGGTAAATGTCGGCTTGTTTTTCTTGCACGACCAGAAGGGAAAAGTGGTGAAAATAATTATATAAAAAATGATTCTGCGCACGAACGTCCATCCTATCCGAAGCATCTTTTAAACGCGTACCTTGTATACCTTGTAAATACGCGGGGCAAACATATTTTTCCTAGACGGCAATAATCCGCACGATTACAAAAGAGGGTGAAAATAAAAGGGCGTGTTAGGAGAGCCAGTCCAATATCGTGTCGGTTCTTGGCTCGGTTTTTTCTGTAATGTTAACACCCAATGTCGACGGCGAGGGAAAACGACACTTTTATTAACCCCCTTTGCTACTACCGGCTGACTCTCGCCCGCTCCGAGAGCATTCCTCGTGTCGTATACCACCGAGGATGAAAGAATTCGAAACATTTGTACGGTTCTCTCGTGGCCTCGCCCGTCCAAACACAGAACTGGATTAAACGTATATAGTTGCGAGATAAAAAAAAAAAACGTCACCGCTCTTTCTCTGTGCGATACGCGCGTTTGACCAAATCAGCATTCGCTACGCGCTCAAGGGTGTTTTCACGCTGGGGATCGAAAACAAAACAACAAAAAAAATAACAAACAAAACACCCATGAAACGAACACTTTTTAAAACTGTCAGTCCGCGCGCTTGTTCCAAGTGCGACAGCCAGAGATAGCTCGGACATCATCAGAGGGGTGGCGAACACAGGGGGGGGGATACAAAATCGTTGTATTTCCCTCGTCAATACTGCCGCGGTTTCGGCCGGATTAACATCGTCGATAGTGGAAAATCGCCGCAGGGAGAGAAACCCGCCCAGTGACCATTAAAATTTTGTCGTCGATGAGGAAAAAAAAAACCTAAAAAAAAAACTTGTCCCAATTTTTCGGATCTGCCGGATCCAAGCGCAAGAAGATGGTCACTTAGGTCGCCATTCGAACCACGTGAAACGATGTAAACGAGGAAACGGCAAAAAGAAGAACAAAAAAAAGAAAGAAAAATAAAAATAAAATGAATTTCGATAAAGTAGGAGGCTTTGCTAATCCGATAAACTCTGTGGTCCGTCGGCCAACGTGTACTATGAATATCGCCCGTTTGGTATAGTAATAGGCGCCGCAAAGGGGGGGGGGGGGGGGGGGGGGGGGGTGGGGGGGGGAGAGGACGAAGGGAGGACGAGGAACCGTACGGGAAAACGATCGAGGAATAATCTCACGATAAATATCGAAGCTCATACGATGATACAGACCAGCGGGGAGAGAATTCTCGTGGAATAAAAATTGAGTAAATCCTCGATTTCGCATGCATATGCCCGGGTATTTCCACTGTTTCGCGAACCGCTCGCGCGGCTTCCGTAATTCGTATTGGATTTTTGTTGTTTTCGGAGTTAATAAATTACACCGTGACTGCGGATCCGCAAAATGCCGTTGCGACTGCAACTCTTCGACGGGAAAAGCGATAGGGAAATTGATAATTCAGCGCTGTGCAAATACCGGCCACGCGCCCTCAAGGATCCTCGAACATAAACCAACGTCTGCAGTTTTCCGTCACACAGACGAGTCCGTCGGATCGGGTCGGACACCAATACACGAGCGTCGGCCAATCACGGTTTTGTGTGGATACGGCTCGGCCTATCTGTGTTCCGTAGGTAGTTTGGTGTGCGAGGAGCTTTAGGCGAATCCCTGCCCTAGCGGTGGGGTCGGGCGTAATGGAGTTGGATCCTGTGACAGCGAAGGACAGGCAAATGTACAAGTGTCGCCCGAGGTATCCTCCGGGATAGCCAAAGATGGAGAACCTCTCAGCGAGCGTTGCGGAAGGTCCGCTGGCAAACGTCGCGTCAAGGTACGTCCTCGTTTGTCGGCGAATTAGTTTGCTGGATTATTTTGGGTAATTGTGCAGGAAAATTTTGGGTGATCAAGCATTTTTGCTATTTCAGGTCAAAATTGCGATACCGGAGTGTGGGAGAATCTGGACCAATAGTCCGTGGCGAAATTAACTAAAATCATCTGAGATCTTTTTTAAAAATGTACCGCGTCACTGTGCAAAAATGGATGGCGTGTAGGATTTTTAATACCGGCAAAATAGACCTTTTTGAAAATCAGTTGTGAACCATAGTTATTAGCCAATAATTTTATAATGGAAACGCCAGAGACGATATCTTTTTATAACTAACCGAGACTACCATCGAACCTTAGTTTTGCAGCTGGCATATCAATTTTCTCCTTTAGGCAGACGATAATCTGGACTTTTTTGAAAATTAATTCTTGACAACCGTTCCTAGCCGATAATTGTATGGCGTAAAATTCCAGCGCGGGTATCCCAAAGTTTATACCTAACCGGGACCACCATCGAAACTTCACTTTACAGCTGGCACGTCAATTTTCTCCCTTAGGCAGACGATAATCTGGACTTTTTCCAAAATCAATTGTTAACAACAGTTACTAGCCAAAAATTGTATAGCATAAGACGCAGAGCCGATATCCCAAAGTTTGTACCTAACTGAGACTACCATCGAAACTTCGCTTTACAGCTTGGATATCAAGGTTCTCCCTCAGACAGCTGGCAATCCGCACTTTTTTCAAAGTCAATTGTAAACAACAATTCCCGGCCAATAACTTTATAGCGTAAAACACCAGAGCCGATATTCCAAAGTTTACACCTAACCGAGACTACCATCGAACCTTCGCTTTGCAACCGGCACATCAAGGTTCTCCCTTAGGCACCCAGCAATCCGCCCTTTTTCGAAAGTCAATTGTAAACAACAGTTCCCATCCTATAACTTTGCAGCGTAAAACACCAGAGCCCATATCGCAAAATTTGTAACTAACCAAACTACCATCGAAACTTCGCTTTACAGCTTGGATATCAAAGTTCTCCCTTAGGCAGCTGGCAATCCGCACATTTTCCAAAGTCAATTGTAAACAACAGTTCCCATCCGATAACTTTGCAGCGTAAAACACCAGAGTCCATATCGCAAAGTTTTTAACTAACCCAACTGCCATCGAAACTTCGCTTTACAGCTTGGATATCAAGGTTTTCCCTTAGGCACCCGCCAATCCGCCCTTTTTCGAAAGTCAATTGTAAACAACACTTCCCATCCAATAACTTTGCAGCGTAAAACACCAGGGCCCATATCGCAAAGTTTGTAACTAACCAAACAACCATCGAAACTTCGCTTTACAGCTTGGATATCAAAGTTCTCCCTCAGGCAGCTGGCAATCCGCACTTGTTCCAAAGTCAATTGTAAACAACAATTCCCGGCCAATAACGTTATAGCGTAAACACCAGAGCCGATATTCCAAAGTTTACATCTAACCGAGACTACCATCGAACCTTCGCTTTGCAACCGGCACATCAAGGTTCTCCCTTAAGGACCCGGCAATCCGCCCTTTTTCGAAAGTCACTTGTAAACAACAGTTCCCACCCAATAACTTTACAGCGTAAAATACCAGAGCCCATATCGCAAAATTTGTAACTAACCAAACTACCATCGAAACTTCGCTTTACAGCTTGGATATCGAGGTTCTCCCTCAGACAGCAGGCAATCCGCACTTTTTCCAAAGTCAATTGTAAACAACAGTTCCCAGCCAATAACTTTATAGCGTAAACACCAGAGCCGATATTCCAAAGTTTACATCTAACCGGCACATCAAGGTTCTCCCTTAGGCACCCGTCAATCCGCCCTTTTTCGAAAGTCAATTGTAAGCAACACTTCCCATCCAATAACTTTGCACCGTAAAACACCAGGGCCCATATCGCAAAGTTTGTAACTAACCAAACAACCATCGAAACTTCGGTTTACAGTCGGCATATCAAGGTTCTCCCTCAGGCAACCGGCAATCGGCCGCACCCCCTTGACCGCTGTGGCGGCGCAGAGCGGCGAGATGACACAGGGGAAACGATGAAATTAGGCCGGAGGGTTCGATGGACCGTTTGACGAGAGGAGCACCGGGCACAACAGTCAAGTTACACAGAGGCTCGCACACCGACGTGCGGGCTCCTCTATCCGCGCGGTCAATTTCCGGTTATATGCATACCTGCGCGTATTGCCCCGGTGGCTCCCTCGGTCCAACAACCAAATACGTCGATTATATAGCCGTAGGTATTTGACCTCCTTATATCTACTCGACTCCGCTCCGAGTGATGACCCGCCGTCGTAGTTTCACCCCCGGCATTCGGAGCCGCCCCCCGGTGGGCATCATCGTTCGTTTGCAAACAACCCACAGTCGATACTCGCAAAACACCCGACCATCCACACTGACCAAAAAAATTCGCTCGTGGGCTGCCGAAGAAAAAAAGTTTTGTTTCAAATCCACTTTCAATTTTTTTGATTCCATATGATATCGGAATAACAACGGCAGGACTGTCAAAAGGTGACATGTTATCGTTTCAATCCGGTATGAAATTATACGAATTATTATTATTATTATTATTATTATTATTATTATTATTATTATTATTAAACTTTAGAGAAAGGAGGTGTAACGCTTATAAAATCTGCATCTCGATAACTGAATTACAATTTTCTTTTTTCTTATAAACTCTTGTAAATTGCTATAAATTTTTATAAATTTTGTGTGGACATATATAGTTCCGTGTGCCCAACTCTAAATCTCCACATATAAATTTTTACGAATATATCATGTGAATTTAAGAACAGGTCCAGTCTGTTCTTGAATTCCGTGGGGGATAGTGGGGCAAAACGGAACAGCGGGTGCGAAATTCAGTTTTCCAACAACTTTTGGATGCCCCATTTTGTCCCAGCTGTGCATCCGGATATCCAACACAGTTTTGCCCCACTTACCATCACCGCTACCACCCAAAGGTTATTGGAAAACTGCGTTTTGTCCCAATATCCCATTTAACCCCACCCGCCACTTTGCCCCACTCTCCCCCAATCCTACGAACCAAAAAACAAAACCCAAAAAAAAACCAACAACCTAAGCAAATTTTTTTCTTTTAATCACCCTCCCCAAGGCTGCCTCAAAACTCCGGCGATATTTATCCGCGAAAGGGGAGAACAAAACACAAACCGAGGTATTCCGCTCCATCCAGACATCTGACAAACAAGAGAAACCGGAAGGAGATGGAGAGGCGAAAAAAAAAACGAGTGAGTCGGAACTGATAGCATATGCCATCAGCGTTGTCCATCAAATGAGCAACAAATAACGATGCATTGTTGTCCCGGGCGAGTGTGTGGCGCGCGGAGTCGGCGGGGGGGTTGCATCAACGCGCGGGCGAATAAGTTGGAAAGAGCGAGTCCCGAGCGAGAAAAGAGGAGTCGCTGGGGTTGACTGTGGGACGGAGCGAACGAGAGTTTTCGCTCGACAATGCCAGCACGGTTATAGGCAGGCCGGGGCCAAACGGGGAAAGAGGACCGAGCGTGTGTGCGCGATGGTTCTGGTCTAGGACAGAACTTTTCAGGCTAGGGGATGAAACAATGCGCCAAGAGACGGGGCGGCGACAGCCGGTTTAATTAAACGCATCGTCAGCTCTGTATGGCAACACTCTATGGTCTACGGGAAGCGTGCCTATAGACGGTACAGTGTACGCTATTTACTGTGCACGTACACGTTTTACATGTGTGGGGTGGAGGTACGGGCCCGACGGGGAGGGGGGGAATACGTTCGGTGACGGAACGATCGCGGACGAGAATGACGAAGAAGAGAAAGAGACACAACGGACCCGCTGTGCGGTGTGCGGACCGGAGCTCCGATACACGCTGGTTCGTACACATGTATGCATTATGTATGCATGTATCTCGTGTTGCGAGAGAGATTTTATACGGACCCGTATGAACCTATAACGCGCGGGATGGAGTGGCGTGCATCCGCGGGGATTGAAAGGGTGCGCGGCGTGTATAACGAAGAGATAAGTTAAACACGCGACGTCCCGGACAGTCGCGGCACGAGACGATTCTTGATTAAAGCGGGCGGACTGGGGATTTTTTTTTTGTTCGTTGGTTTTTAGGATGGCCGGTTTGCGGCGGGACTAAGGCACTGATTAATCGGCATTAGGGTGGGTGAAGCACCCCGATAGCACTCTGGCAACAAACCGACGGCGAATGGGAAGCATATGTCCGCAGGGGTGTGGGAAAAAACATTCCGCTTATCGTTCTTTTTATAATACGGCTTCGCTATTTATTCGTAGCAATCGTATGTTACATAATAATGAAGTTCATGTCGATTGGACTCTCACACAGATACACACAGGTAATGACGGATGCACTCAGTTACTCGCAGATACTGCGAGCGGGCGAGCCAACGCAGCCGCTGGTATATTATACAATGTGCAAATGTACACTGCGAAAATAAATTTTTAATTTAATGTACTGTAACTTGAAATTTGTGTACATTACTTAGATTAATTAAACGCAGGGGATGTGGCAAAATTGTCGCCTCTGTATTTGCTTATGTTTTTGCCAGCATTTAATGTCGAAAATTCTTTGGAGGGTACACTGAGAGAAGGATCTAGTAAAAGATCGCCACCTATGGCAGAAAGTTTTAGATTATCCAAGAATTTTTACCATAATATCTAAGAATTTTTTTTTTTACCATAATATCTAAATTTTTTTTTATAAATCCGCTACTTGCAACCATAGGTGGCGCCCTAGCGCCCTACTACTAATATGTGCTATGGTAATAGCTCTCAAGCGATATAGTCATTTTTACTAAATCCTTCTCTCAGTGTATTGCCAGCAAGTTGTCAGCAAGGCTTGCTGGTGCTTTGCGTACACCTACAAAGATTTATTTGCTTGAGTCATGGTTACTTTCGGTGAAATTTAAAAAAGACAAATCGATTTCTTACCAAATTTAAGTGCAGCTATCAATTCTCACAAATAATCAATATAAGGGATAGTTAGTGCTAGCCCATTTGTGTATCATATTTTCGAAACTTATATTTATACTTAAACGAACCTGAACGTTGACACAATTTTCAGACAAATTGAAAATTAAAAAACGTGCATTCATTTTTATGGTCTGATTTTACGAAATGCGGGCACATTTATGTTTAGGAAACGGCTAAAGTTGGCTACCTGGGTAAGAGACTTGACGAACACTTCTGGATTTTATTTTACGCGCAATTTTTTTGTTTAATCATCTCGAAGAGGCTGCGAGTAGCCGGACGGCAGCTGCGGTTCGTTGTTTTTCAGGGGGTTTAAAACGGCGCCGGTCAGTCGCGAAACGATTCTGGATTGAAGCGGGGTAGCGGAGCGCGTCGGAACGCAAGCCCGGGGCAATAGGAACTTTTTTTACCAATTTTTAGCGGGAGGTGAAAAAACTGGGGTGCCAAATGGAAGACACTGTGATCCGTTTTGCACCACTTTCTCCTATGTGCCATCACCTGTTTTTTTTCTATCTTTCAAAAATGATTACTCTTCAACTACCGAGGCACGCATGCACTGCCAGTTTCGAAATTCCCCGGGTCTTTTTTTTAAAGGATTTTTCTGTTTTCAACGTCCGTAACAGCTAAATTGGTCCGCTGCAGCTAAATTCGTTATCTTCGGCGCTCCAACAGAATTTGTCTTCATACCGGCGTTCTTTTCATCCCGGAGCATTACTACAGATTTTGGTGACCGAATGAATCGTTTCACTTGTCCTTAAGGTAGTCCTTGCGAATGGTGTTAATTTCGCATAAGTTTCAGAGGATTGAGAGGGAATTGTGAACACTTTTCGATGGTGTAAAAATCTGAAAAAAATCAAGCGTATTAAAGATGCCGAAAAGATTAATTTTACATAATAATAATTCCAAAATGCTATTAATAAATTGATGAAAAATCTAATTGTTCAACAAATCTCCCGGAAACATAACTTTTTTTAAATGGCAATTATTCGTTAATTTTTCTGAATACGTATGAATTTTTTTCAGCCTTTTAAATTCACTTTGCATTTTTTTTAATGGGAAAAACGTGTGTGTCAGAAAATTCAAAGTGAATTTAAAAATCTGAAAAAATTCATGCGTATTCAGAAAAATAAACGAATAATTTTAATAACAAAAAAAAATATATGTTCCCGGGCGATTTGTCGAACAATTAAATTTTTCATCAATTTGTTAATGACATTTTGGAATTATAATTATGCAAAATTAATCTTTTGGGCATCTTCAACACGCTTGATTTTTGGAAAAATTGTATACCATCGAGAAGTGTGTACAATTCCCTCTCAATTCTCCAAAACTTAAGCACCATTCGCAAGGACTACCTTAAGCGACACGAGGCGACCAAGGAGCGCCCAAACAAAAGCCGCAAGATTCGCAACGAGCGAATCTTCGCGCTAGTGCGTCCAGCCGCGCGTTTCGCATCGGCAACAACGGGGGCCCGCACGGCGATCTCTCAAAATAAAGAGAACGAGTTTTGCACCAAGAAAAGATAGGAAACCCTCAGTCCAAGCGCGGCCAAAAATAAAATAACGCCGAAACGAATGGGGCACGAAAAAAAAGCTGTGTCGCTGGGTCCGGGCCGTAGGAGTTTTCCGCGGTTCTCGGAGGCCGCGCCGCTATCGGCGAACGTGTCGGTCCGCAGGTCCGCTGTGCCGCGCACACGAGGGCCGGAGTGGGGCGCGGAGGCTGCGAGTGCGGGAGAGCCCAAAAAAAAATTTCGCGCCAGCCCAGTCACCGTACGGGATAAAAATAGTGGGACCAAAAAAGACGAAGAAGTGTATGCGTTCCCACCGCACCGTATTTTTCGCACAGTGTGCAGAGTCCCACCTTTTCTAGCAGCAGCAGCAGGGTTCGCGACCGGGACGTTGCAGGACTTGGCGAAATTTATTCGTCTGCACAGCCCCTTAAATCACGCCTGTACCCGTGTCCCCCTTTGTCCCCCCCGCCCCCCCCGGCCTCACCCGTTGCCACGGCTCTTCTCCGCACTCGCGGCCGCGCGCCGCGCCCCCGTGCTCGACTACGAAGCCGCGAGCGGGTGAGCGCCCGCGGCTACCAACCACCGGCAGCAGAAGCAGCGGCGGCAGCGAACAGCAGTGCATATTTTATTTTCAAAGCTGGCCGCATTGACAATTTGCAGCGGGGGTGAGCGACGTGGGCGGGTACGGGAACGACGGGTGGGCGCCCGCTCGCGTTATGGAAATGCACCGTCACGTACGCGCTCGCCGCCCCGCGCTCGGCAAAGGAAGAGAATAAATAAAAAAGGAAAAATTACAAAAAAAATACATAGAGGACAAAAAAGTCTCGCGAGGCTCGCGGGGGGCGAACAGGGGCGCACGGGTTAGATCGAGGGTGGAGACGAAAAAAAAAAATTCGCGAGAAAGTTTTGTCACACGGTGAATCCACCGAGGGCAAAACTCTCTCCGTCGTTTCGTCGAGTTCGTGCGCCCTCTCTCCTGTCCGCTGGTGGAACGAATAAACGGTTCATTCGTTCCGCGCCGAACGAGGACGGGGCTGTACGATGAAACTAAACGAGAACGAACTTTGTCGTGAACTATTGTGCGTGCACCGAGCACCCGCGCCGAGGTGAGGCCGAGGTGAAAATGGGAACGTAACGGGCGCCTTGTCTACGCGCGTGGGTGAAAGGATTCCTACGCGAACTCTCGCTTCGTCGGTGAAGAACTGCGACTCGTTTGCGCTCACGTTTCGTACCTTCGGGCATTCGGGACTGGAACGAAGTATATTCGGGAAATATGTACGTCATGTATGCGAATGCATTTCGGGGATGAGATCTGTACTCGCTTGATGTACATGTGTGCATATATTAAAAATATTATCTATTATATATATATTTTTTTTATAATATATAGAGTGTAAAAAAAATCGTATGAAATTTGATGCACCAAACTGGAAGTTTTTATGAAAAAATTTGTATGTTACATTTCGTGTACAATTCTGATGAAAAATTAATGTTCTGTGTATTGAAATCATTGGAAACACTTTATTTTTTATAATTTACTTTAATTTTCAATTATAAATTATATTAATTTTTTCACCAGAATTGTATATTAAATTAAATTTATCACTTTTTCCATGAAATTTCCAGTCCGGGACATTGAATTTACAATTTTTTTACAGTGTATATATATGTATATATAATTAAAAAATTTAATATCTTGTAACGAATATCGTACACGCGATAGGATAGACAAGTTATTTTCGGTAAGCGATCGTGAAGAGCAGTTCGGACAGCAGGACATTTTGACGGACGCGCAAACGACAGAATTCACAGTGATCGTAGATTTGACAGTCAGTCTTTTTGGGGACTTTAACACGAACAGACGTTTGACTGCGACGAACGGTCACGAAACATCATTCGAGGGAATCAACGTTCCGCCTATCGTCCTTTTTTATGATACGTCTTCGCTATTTATTTCGCGACAACGTAACAATCTTGTGTTACGTAATAATAAAGTTCATGTTGATTGGACGCTCACACAGATGCACACAGGTAATCACAGATGCACACTCGCAGATACTGCGAGCGGGTGAGCCAACATAGCCGCTAGTATATTATACAATGTGCAAATGTACACTACAAAAATAAATTGTAAATTTAATATACTGGAACTGGATATTTGCGTACATTACTTACATTGATTAAACATGAATGTACTTTCTGTGTAAAACAAAAAACCGAGATATTAAAACTCAAAATATGTTCGCTGAAATTTACAAAAATGTTAATTAAAAATTAAAATTTTATTGTAAAATTGCAACGCACATGTGTGTGAAATTTTTAAAATAATTATATGTAAAAAGCTTCCTCTACCGTTCATTAATTTGTAATCAACATTTTTTTACAGTGCATACATTGTAGAACGATGCAAACATTGTGTCCAAGATATGGTCGATGACATTGTTTTCTATTTAATTTCATTTCTATTGTAAACTCGTGTTACGTGTCGATACATAGATTATACATCGACATACATTGTCTGCTTATTTAACGATAAAAATTTTAATATCTCGCGCACATACATATTTGTACATGCATTATTACTATTTGGGCAGCCAGGGTTCCATCGGCTCAACGGTATCAATTATATATGCATTAACCCCTGTACGAAGGTATTACCTCCGAAAAGCCCTACCCGCACGGAATCATAAATACTGCATATTTGATTGTGCCCCGATAATTGACAAACTCGCTTCGACGAACGTACGCGGTATTAATAGATCGGATTGAAATTTAACGAAGCCCCAAAATCATGTTGTCACGAAGCTCTTCGTCCGATGAATGCGAATCATCGAGCCATCGGACACGTTTGCAATACCACCAAATTGCGAAATATCCACCGAAGAAAAATTACAAACCGAAAGGGCAAAAAACTTAAATGAAAACCGTTACTATTCAGCATGCAAATTTCGGTTCGGTATGCAAATTTCTTGTGGTGGTTTTATTCGCACCGTACGAGTCGGCGATCACCGTCCTTACTGTCGCAGTCTTCGGTGATGAAATACTCATTTCGTTAAAATTCAATCCATCTAGCTACGTGTTTTCATTTTTCCATTTTTTTTTTTTTTTTTTTTTTTTTTTTTTTTTTTTTTTTTTTTTTCTTCTTTTTCAATATATTTCAAATCTGCAAAACCCCAAAATTATTTCGGGTGAATGCGAATCATCGCGCCATCGGACACGTTCCCAATATCCCAAATTACGAAAAATCCTTCTCCGAAAAAAATAACAAAATTCGAAAGGGCAAAAGTCGTTCAGCATGCAAACATTTGCATTTCTCTTGGTACTTTTTTCGCACCTTACAGTCAACGATCACCGTCCTTATTGCGTCAGTCCTTGATGACGAAATACTCATTTTGCCAAAATTCAATCCATCTCGCCATGTGTTTCCATATAAAATTTTTTTTTTTAATAAAAAAAAATGTCTTCATCTTTCCTCCTTCGGCAAGAGGAGCCGATGCTCTTTTTTCCGGCACCAGCTTTTTCCCCGTCGTTACTTTTCCTCGACGGAAATTAACGAAGTCCCAAAATGATGTTCGATATGAAAATTTCTCGCGGTGCTTTTTTCCGCGCCTTACAGCCCGGTGACGAAATACTCATTTCGCCAAAATTCAATCCATCTCGCTACGTGTTTCCATTTTTCAATTTTTTATATATAAAAAAAGGCCTCATCTTTTCTCCTTCGGCAAGAGGAGCCGATACTCTTTTTTTCCGGCTGCAGCCTTTTCCCCGTCGTTACTTTTCCTCGAAGGAAAGCTTCCGAAACGAAGGGGCCGACGCGAGAGACCGCAAGCGAGGCGATAAATCGAGGGCGAGCGAGGCGAGTGGGTCTCGGGGCTCTCGCGAAGGGTATGGCAAAGAACGCGAAGGCTCCGCGCGGCGAAGAGTAACGTCCCGCTCACCGCGGTCTCGACCTCTCGCTCCGTTTTCTCCTCTCATTTTTATTTTTCCCGTCCTCCCCTCCACTTTTCGCTCTTTCGGTGAAGGCGCAAAAAAAGGACAGAAAAAAAAAATTGAAAATAAACTAACGGTTAGAGAGGTCCGTGCACCTCGGCATAACGGCCGGAGGGAGGGAAGTATAACGCAGTGGATCCGGAAAACTGCTAGCGGATAAAGTGCCGCTCCCGTAGTGCGGAGAAAGAGACTCGGCCGTTTCTGCTATTCTCCGACGGTGCGCGGAACGCGAGACCGAACTCTCCATTCGGAAGTGCAAGCGATAAATCATAGCCGGTAGGCAAGCACGTAGCCCGCTTAATCCTAGACTGCATTAGTGATAGATTTTTCACGCTATATATAAACTGTGTTTTAAAAAACCGGAAATCGAGGATAAAACACTTTCGCGGATAAGAAGGGAACTGCCAATGAGATTTAAACCTCTCGCTCGCTGCACTGTAAAAAGAGTTCGAACGTCGCACTATCGTTTCTCGTTCATAGAAATTCACAATTTATTCCTTATTAATAAAAAAATAAAAAAATTGGACGAATCGTATTTCTGACAAAAAATTGTAAAATCAAGCAATTTTTTTTATTTATTTATTGAAGTTTGCTGACGAAGAATATCGGCAGATATGCAAATCTTTTTTTACAGGGTGGGGTTCGTACGCGGTAGAAAGGATTTGTACATTTAAGAAACTATTTTTCGTCGTCCACAAACCTCCACAATTATTTTGTTAATTGTACAATAAATATTCGTAAAATTAACAGACCCTTTCTTAAAATGGAGAAGATTTTTTTGTAAAATTAACATGAAAGGAATTCCGGACCTTTCCGAACAAGAAACGTTGGTACTTATTTCACCGTGTATATTCGTGTCGACCATTGAGTCGAACATCATCGACGGTTCGAAAAACGTAGATCAATGATTTCCATCATCGGCCTCGAAAGAGTCAAAGCCCCGGATCGGCGATGTCCTTCTCCCTCTTTTTTACAATGTGGAATTCGTACACAGTAAAAAGAATTTATACACTTAACAAACTTTTTGTGTCCACAAACCCCCCCAATTATTTTGTTGTTAATTGCACAAAAAAAAATCGCAAAATGAACAGACATTTTTTTAAATGGAGAAGATTTTTTTGTAAAATTAACATGAAAGGAATTGCGGACTTTTATGAACAAGAAACGTTGGTACTTATTTCACCGTGTATATTCGTGTCGAGCATTGAGCCAAACATCATCGACGGTTCGAAAAATGTAGATCAATGATTTCCATCATCGGCCTCGAAAGAGTCAAAGCGCAGCATCGGCGATGTCCGCTCTTCATCGTGAGGGAATTTCAAAGAGAAACGAGCGAGCCTCGTGACGAGCGATCGATGGGTTCGGCGAGAGGAGAAGAGAGATGAAATGGCTCGAGGGAAGTCCAGTTGCGGCTGTAAAAAAAGGGGCCCGACCGCCGGGGCCGAATGAGGGACGTTGCAACAAAAAGGCAAACGTAAAACAAACATCGGGAACGAGTGAAAGATATTAAAAAAGCGGCAGAAAAAACACGAGTCCATTCACGTATCTCCAAAGTAAATTCTACATTGAGAGCACCAAAAGGAACTAAAAAATAAAAGAAACAAGCTTTGGTGCAGCGAACGAAAAAAGGTCCGTCCGTAAATAATCGAAAATATACCGCATCGCCGTGCAAAAGCAAGATAAGAGAGTTGCAACAAGAAGCAAAGTTTTTTTTTCCCCGAATCTCGATAATAAAATTCCATTAACCCGAGAGAGGCAGGAAAGCGGACCGGCGATGCTTTTCCCGAGGTCCGCGAAACTTTCGCGAGTGTCTGCTCGCTCGTTTTTCTCCCGCCCGAAATCTTATACGTGCGCTACAATATTTCGAGCCTGCACGCTCGTTCCATCGGCTTGCGCACCGGCTCTGGGGCGACATCGTCAACCTTAGCACACATTCGATATCTGTTATTTACCCGTAAACATCATACATCTGTACGTACTATAGGGTAAAAGTGGGGAATATGGACCGGTCCATATGTCATTGATTTACGTCTTAATCGAGGTGGACCATATTCACCACTTTTACCCTATACATCTCGCGAGTAAAAGCCGAAGGGCGTATTTACCGAGTCTAAACACAGGACATAGAGCGATGGATCCAAAATGGACCGGTCTTCCATTTGAGTCTGAAAGCTTTTAATGTTTGTTATGACTCATGAAAAAATGGCAATAATGGTCCGTTTTTCCCCTCTCGGCCCTGCGCCATTCAGTTTTACTCTCTCGCTATTCGCAAGGACGTATGGGAGATCCGGGGCGGAGGAACATATGTTGCTGGTCTGGTCATTCATCCCTCACTCCCGTTTCCGTGTATTTGGTGCATGGAAATTGAGTGAAAAAGGTAAAAATGTCCTGAAATGCTCTATTGGTAGAGAGGGGAGTTATATATTGGGCGTTAGGGCCCTTTCAGAGAATAATCAAGGGCTGGAACGGAACCCTCTAGGAAGACATGAAATAATCGGGGCCTTAGAAGGACATAGAGGTAAAGGTCGAAAATGGACCGGAGGTAAAGATCCAAAAATGGACCAAAGGTAAAAGTCCAAAAGTGGACCAGAAGTAAAGGTCCAACAGTGGACCAGAAGTAAAGGTCCAAAAATTAACCAGAGATAAAGGTCCAAGAATGGACCAGAGATAAAGTCCAAAAATGGACCAGAGGTAAAGGTCCAAAAATGGATCAGAGGTAAAGGTCGAAAAATGGACCAGAGGTGAAGGTTCCAAAATGTACCAGACGTCAAGGTCCCAAAATCACTCAGAGCTAAAGGTCCCAAAATGACCCAGAGGTAAAGGTCCAAAAATGGACCAGGGAGTCTAAAAGCTTTTAATGTTTGTTATGTCTAATGACGAAAAAAGTAAACAATCGTCCTTTTTGGGTGATCTTTTCGCCCTTTCCACCTTTCAAATTTAGTCTCTCGATATTCACAAGCCCATATGGTAAATCCGCTGCGCAGGAACACGTGTAACTTGTCTGGTCGTTCATCCCTCGCTCACTTACACGTCTAGGTATTTGCGCCCGGTGCACTTAAATTGAGTGAAAACCATAAAAATGTCCGGAAAAAGTGCTGAGGTCCTATTGAGAGAATAATCTAGGCCCTCGACGTGGTCCTCTAGGTAGACTAAAAATACTCGGGGCCTTGGAAGTACATAGAAATAAACGTCCAAAAAATGATCGAGCCTCATCCTTTCGAGTCTAAAAGATTTAGGGTGCTTTTTATGTTCAATAAAAAAAATGACAAAAATGGTCCGTTTTGTGCCCTTTTAGGCACCCTTCAGGTTTAGTCTCTCGATAATCTCAAGTACGTCGAAAGATCCGGTGAGGAGGAACACATGTAGCTGGTATGGTCGTTCATCCCTCCACCTCGTTGCGCGTTCATGTATTTGCGCCCGATGCAAGTGTATCGACGGAGAGCGAAGCAGCAGCAGCACCACCAAAAGCCAGGGGTGCGGGCTTACTCCGCGGGAAAAATACGAGTCCTTTGTTTTTATCCGGAGGGGTGAGAGGAATGAAGTTCCCTCTTTTCCTCTCACAGTTTCTTCTTTTTTTTTCTCTTCTTCAGTGTTTCAACCCCTCCGCTGCGGAGGGTGAGAACCGGAGCGACCCAGCCTTTCGCTGCAGTGTTTTCTCGCTTGTGCTGTTGCTCTTTCGGTTTTCGACGTTTCGAAGCTTCTCTCTTCCTCAGTCGCACCGGGTTTCGTCTCTGCACCGCGCGCGGTAGTTATGTGTATAAATGTGCGAGGGCGCTGGCGCGAACGTTTTTTGTTCGGCAGGGTGGCGAGGCGAACGCCGACCTCCACACACGCTAAATACGGAGCACGATGTGTGTTTCATAGAGGGGATTTTTTTTTTTTTTTTTTTTTTTTTTTTTTTTTTTTTTTTCCTTTTTTGTTTTGCCCCTCTGCTCTTTCGGTATTCTTAGCATTATTTCGCGACGAATGGAGCAGAGAAGCGGCAGCGCGGAAGAGTGCCAAATGTAGAGAAACGCGCGGCGCAACTCTCTGTTGTCCCCGACTATTGTACGAGCAACGGGACCGAGGAAGATCGCGCGTTGACGAATAATTCCCAACGAAATCGGAGGCCGTGCGAGATCCACTGTGCATACACGTGTCCCGACGTCCTATATTCCGTTTGTGGAGCTACACACTGGGAAAATAGTTTATAGTTCGTGTTACGAAGGCTTTTGGTAAGGATGGCGAAATAAATATCAGTTTATCGTTAACGACTTTTAGTCGAGACAAATGAAATTTAATTGAACCAAAAAAAATGTTGACATTTGGTCCTTAAAAAAAAAATTATTTGGCCCAAGTTAAGTTTGTTAATAAACGAACTTGTATTTCGCCATATCCGACAAACGATCTTTCAATGTTGCAAATGTTGACATTTATATATTTTTTAAATTTGTCAACATTACAAATGTATCATAAACTTTTTTCTCACACAGTAAAAAATAATTTGGTAACATCGGAATACGAAGTTTCGTAAAAATAATATTGAATTAAATAAGTGACAAGCTCGTTTGTTCAGGTTTGAGTATACAAACCTGTCCTTTTATTTCCCGTTTCATTAACAATTTTAGTTTGTACTTTTGTTTCTAAAACTAGAACCAGATAGTGCGATTCCAAAAGTATCAAAAAAAAAATTGTGGACCTTTGTGAACAACAAATTTAAAAAGTATTCGAAAACGTATGACTATTTCATGTACGTATTCGTTAGATTTTTTGGTGCAATTAACTGACTCGAGGATGAAAAATTGTAAAAGGAAGCTCGCAACTGTGCCGCGAATAATCGAACATGTATTTCGCCATATCCGACAGAAGATTTTTCAACATTAGATAAACTTTTTTCTCACAGTAAAAAATAATTTCATAAAATCGGAATACGAACTTTCGTAAAAATAATATTGTCAAACAAGCGACAAACTCGCTTGTTCAGGTTTGAATATACAAGCCCGTCCTTTTACTTCCCATCCCATTAACCATTTTAGTTTGTACTTTTGTTTCTAAAACTAGAACCAGGAATTTTGGAACCAGCGATTCCAAAATTACCAAATAAAAAAAATTGTGGACCTCTGTGTACAACAAGTTGTAAAAAGTACAAACTTTTTTTACTTCCCAGCACGCAAGCGCAATTATTCCAAAAGAATTCGAAAAAAATACTATTTCATGTGCGTACTCGTTAGACTTTTTTGTGCAATTAACTGAGTCGAGGATGAAAAATTGTAAAAGGAAGCTCGCAACTGTGCCGCGAACGGGCGCGAGAATGAGAAGAGAGCGGGGGGGGTCGGTCGAGCAGCGGAGGGTGTCGGTCTGGCGGTGACGAAGTCCGCCAGGAGCCGAAGGGCCGTCGGGGAGGAAAGACGAAAGGGTGAAACGAGCGGAGAGCAAACGACACGCGGAAATCACGTAGAAAACATGGTGAACGAGCGTCGCACGCGCGGGAGGTGCGTTCTACCTGAGCGCTGCACTATGTACAGCCCGGACATAAATATGCACAACGTACGGTACGTAATTCCGTGAGTCAGCTCTCGGAGCGCGAAGCCACCCACGAGCCACCCCCGGCGCTGCTACCTGCTTCATCGTCGCATCAGGACATGCGCCTGCATGCACCGCATACACAGCACCGCACAGTGCACTATAACGCGCCCTGTACTCGAGTAAACGTACATGCATGTACTACATATGTGCAGCCGGTTCCTGTTATAACTCTTCATCCCACGCCAGGCTGAGCCCGCGAACGCCTCAACCTATTGTTCTTTCACCCTGTACATGTTACGCAACTATTCGGACGTAACTTTTTTTTTTTTTATTTCCCGTTTTACTCGAATTTTACTTTTTTTATACTTTTTAAATTTATTTGCCATTTTTTCTACTACTTTTTTTTGCATCGAAGCAACATTTATTTTTCATTTACTATTTTACTTTTATCGGTTCGTTTTATATTATTTTCTTAACTTTTTGACGCCTCAGCCTATTGTTCTTTCACCCTGTACATGTTACGCAACTATTCGGACGGAACTTTTTTTTTAAATTTCCCGTTTTACTCACATTTTACTTTTTTTATACTTTTTAAATTTATTTGCCATTTTTTCTATTACTTTTTTTTTGCATCGAAGCAACATTTATTTTTCATTTACTATTTTACTTTTATCAGTTCGTTTTATATTATTTTCTTAACTTTTTGACGCCTCAGCCTATTGTTCTTTCACCATGTACATGTTACGCAACTATTCGGACGGAACGTTTTTTTTTATTTCCAGTTTTACTAGCATTGTACTTTTTTTATCCTTTTTAAATTTATTTGGCATTTTTTCTATTACTTTTTTTTGTGTCGAAACAACATTTATTTTTCATTTACTATTCTACTTTTATCAGTTCGTTTTATTTTATTTTTTTAACTTTTTGACGCCTCAGCCTATTGTTTTTTCATTCACTCTCGTACATGTTACGCAACTATTCGGACGGAACGTTTTTTTATTTCCCGTTTTACTCGCATTTTACGTTTTTTTATATTTTTAATTTATTTAGCATTTTTTTTTGTAATAATCTTTTTTGCATCGAAACAACATTTACTTTTAATTGACCATTCTACTTTTATCAGTTTGTTTTATTTTATTTTTATTTTTTAAACTTTTTTTATTTGTAGCGTTTTTCAAATTTATTTTTTTATGACAAAATACAAGGGGGAGGATGGATGTAGTTCAAGCGAGATTTCCAATGTCGTTGCGCTTCGTGCACCGAGTTCGTTGTTCCGCCGTTGATACACCCCGTTGCCGGCGCGCCCGGTGCAGTTGCCGCTGCTGGGCTGCACAGGGCTCCTTTTTTTATTATTTTTTTTACGGTAACGCGAACAAACCCCCGCACTCGCGCATTCCCTCGATTTAACGGACTGCTGGACCCTGTTACGTTTCATCTGTCGCGCGCGTCACCCAACGACCGTGTTACGATATACGTAACACGGTCGTTACGTGTATGCGTTACGAAGCTTGGGAAATAATAAACGTGCAACGGAGACGGGCGGTGGTTCAACTATTTTTTTTCTTTTTTTTCGCTCCGATTCTGTTCCTCGGATCATCGATTCGATGCCGGGGCGGAACTGCAGTAGCTTGACAAAATCGCGGAAACATCTCAAGCGAAAAGGAAAATAATCCTGAAAGCGAAACCTATAAATTTAAAAGTTAAAAAATAGCGCGACTTTTTGCACATTCTGGGACATGTAAAAAATCTGAGCTGAATCATGATCCGATAGCCGATTTTTTTTTTTATATGGGATCAGAAAGTAATTAGGAGAGACCGGGGCAAAATGGTACAGCGGGGCAAAACTCAATTTCCCAATAATTTTTGGATGCTCCATTTTGTCCCAACGATGCATCCGGATTTTCAAACCCGTTTTGCCCCACCTACCACCATCGCCACCATCCAAAAGTGATTGGAGAATTGCGTTTTGTCTCATTATCCCGTTTTGCCCAGGTGTGCCATTTTGCCCCGCTCTCCCCTACGTTTATTCGAGTTGAGTTTATTGCGAGTAAAGAAAGAATTTTTAGTATTTCGAGACTCTTCGGCTCGGGATCGATTCGAGGCGTTCGAATTATCGACCCACCGTCATCCGGAACGGTCGGATTTCAAATTCCGCATTCATCGAATGGAATTTTTGGTGTAGAATGCCGGTCCCGACGTTCCACCGGCGCAGTTACATCATTAAACGTTAATGTGCGGCATAGTGTTGGGGAATGAATTTCGGGACGACGAGGAACATCGGACCGATACAGTTTTACTGGATTTCAGGGCTTTCTGCTCCGTTCTCAACATTCCACCGGTCCTGTTCCATCATTGCGCTTAACACTTTGAAGCGTAATTTTTTTCTCACGAGTATGACGTTTCAAATACATCGGTTGGATATTAATGCATTGATTCTGAATTCACAGAGATGTATCACCTGTGATACAGAATTATGATACATCGCACTTCAAAGGGTTCGTTCGTGGTGCAGTGTCGGTTGATGGATTTCGGGTTGACGATGAACAGCATACCGATACAATTTTGGGGGATTTCAGGGCTTTCAGATCCGCTCCCGACATTCCACCGGTCCAGTTACATCATTACAGCTTAATACGTGGCGCAGTATCGAGTGATGAATTTCGGGATAACGATGACTATCGGACCGATATTGTTTTACTGGATTTCGGGGCTTTCAGACCTGCATCAAACTTCCCACCGGTCCAGTTACATCATTACATCTTCATTCGTGGCTCGGTATCGAGTGATGAATTTCCGGATAACGATGGACTATCGGACCGATATTGTTTTACTGGATTTCGGGGCTTTCAGACCTGCATCGAACTTCCCACCGGTCCAGTTACATCATTACATCTTCATGCGTGGCTCGGTATCGAGTGATGAATTTCGGGATAACGATGGACATCGGACCGATACAGTTTTACTGGATTTAAGGGCTTTCAGACCCGCTTCAGACTTTTCACCGGTCCATTTACACCATTACATCTTCATTCGTGGCACAGTATCGGGTGCAGAATTTCGGAATAACGATGGACATTGGACCGATACAGTTTTACTGGATTTAAGGGCTTTCAGACTCGCTTCAGTCTTTCCACCGGTCCAGTTACATCATTACATCTTAATTCGTGACGCAATGTCGGGTGACGGATTTGTGGCTGACGATGAACATCGGACCGATAAAGTTTTACTGGATTTCAGGGCTTTCAGACCCGCTCCCGACTTTCCATCGGTCCAGTTACATCATTACATCTTAATTCGTGGCACAATGTCGGGTGATGTATTTGAGAATAACGATGGACATAGGATCGATAAAGTTTTACCGGATTTCAGGGCTTTGAAACCAGCTTCAAACTTTCCCCCGGTCCAGTTACATCATTACATCTTAATTCGTGGCACAATGTCGGGTGATGGATTTCTGGATAACGATGGACACAGGACCGATAAAGTTTTATCGGTTTTCAGGGCTTTGAAACCAGCTTTAGACTTTCCCGTGGCACAATATCGGGTGATGAATTTCATAATGACGATGAACTTCAGACGCATACAATTTTACTGGATTTCAGGGCTTTCAGACCCGCTCCCGACTTTCCACCGATCCAGTTACATCATTACATCTTAATCCATGGCACAATGTCAGGTGATGAATTTCGGAATGACGATGAACATCGGACCGATACAATTTTACCGGATGTCAAGGCTTTCAGACCCTGACGTTCCAACGGTCCGGTTACATCATTACAGCTCAATCCATGGCACAATATCGATGACGGATTTCCGGAAGACGATGAACATCGGACCGATACATTTTTACTGAATTTCAGGCCTTTCAACTCCGCAACCCGACGCTCCAAGGGTCCAGTTACATCATTACATCTTAATTCGTCGCACAGTGTTAGGTGATGAATTTCGAGAGATGGATTGCGGGACGATAATGAACACAGGATCCGCGAGAGTTTTACTGGATTTCAGTGCTTTCAGACCCGCTCACGAGAATCCACCGCGCAGCTCGATCTCGCGCGGACGTGCCAAGCTTCGGAGATATTACAGCGTCATAAATTTGTTACGACGCTCGTCACCCGGCCAGGATCC
Organism: Ichneumoninae sp. A BG-2022a; assembly: GCA_030522665.1. NCBI lineage: Eukaryota > Metazoa > Arthropoda > Insecta > Hymenoptera > Ichneumonidae > Ichneumoninae sp. A BG-2022a. The sequence continues at coordinate 28,477 of JAPYZC010004286.1, forward strand.
GCAGTCTACTCCCCGCGGTGTGCAGTGTATCATCGCGGAATTCATTTCTCTGTATATCTATAGAGGACAGGGTAGTTCCGCGCAGGAAAACGCCACCACCACGTCGACCCGTCGGTGCGCAATCTAGTAGGTGAGAATTACGATGCCTCCTCTGCATAACGAGTACAGTTATCGCGGGAACCGAACAACCAGCTTTCGCATCCCCTCAATTTGTAAGATTTCCCTGTGTTTCGGGAAAGCGCGATGTCACCGCGTAAACAGAAGGATCAACGACGCGCGCTCGGTACTCGTCTGCTCTTCGTCTCGAGGAGTGCACATGGTATTATCGTTTCTCATTGTGTCTATTTCGTTGCCCCGGCGCCGCGCGGAGAGGAGAATGCTCGGCAAGCTTCCGCGCTTCGGCGCGGGAATGGATATTCTTGAAGCGAGTTAACGGTATATCGGTAACTGGAGTATCGGGATTGTTGGGAACATGATTTTGATTGGCCGTTGGACTGACGGCGAAGTTGGGCGCAGATCGGATAACGAATTCGAGCCACCTCTACTGGGTCGTTCATTAACGCTGGATACGGACAGGGTGGCTGTGGTGAAACGGACCAGACGTCGATGAGGAGCAGTGTATCAGCGTGGGTGACGAATCAATGGATACAGGCTGTTTGAACGTCGAGATACGGTTTTTAGGAACTTTCGGGAAAAAAGTGTTGGCAAAAAGTCCAGAGTTTTCAAGTAGCATTAGGAATCTTCTACGAATCGACGGAGGAAAGTAAGAAAGGCTTTTTCACAAAAGCAGTTCTGGGAATTAAGAGAAAAAGGTAAGAATGGCCTAAAAAAGTGTTACGGTTCTATTAGGATTTGAAATTTGAGCGACCTGTACTAGGTCCTTCATTAACGCCGGATTCGAACAGGGCTGCTATTGGGAAATGGACGACACGGCGATGAAAAGCAGCGTATCAGCATGCGCGATGAACCAATGGATGCAGGTTTTTTTTAACATCAAGATACAGTTTTTAGGAATTTCTAGGGTAAAAGTGTTGTCAAAAAGTCAAAAGTTTTCAATTAGCATTACGTCGCTTTTGGAAATTGAGTGGAAAAGTAAGAAAAGAGATTTTTCAAAAGCAGTTGTGGAAATTAAGGGCAAAAGGTAAAAATGTCTTGAAAAGGCATTCTGGCACTTTTGGGACTTGGAATTCGAGTCACCTGTACTAGGACCAGACTTCGATGAAGAGCGGGCGCGACGAATCGATGGATTCAAGTTTTTGTTTACATCGAGATACCATTTTTAGGAATTTCTAAAACAAAAATATGAAAAACCGCAAATTGAGTCAAAAATAAAAAAGCGTTAAAAAAAAAGCCAAATCGGAAATTACGTGACAAAACTAAGAATGTCCTGATAAAAGGAACGATCCAATTGGGACTTAAAATGACCAAAGCCCGGGATAATCCGGTCCTGAGAAGTGGGGTTTGGACCGGCTGGCAGTTACATTCCAGCACGGGCGCTATACTGGCCCGTAACTCCCAACCGCAGCAACGCCACCCAGCGGCCTTTTCTGCTGAGGTTCCCGCGCGGTCCTATAACCTCCCAAACTGTTTTCTCACACAACTTTAGTAAGCAAACACCTCCGCACTCGCTACATTTTTGTAACCCAATTTCGAATCAACAGACTCGTCACAAACTATTCATCGGCCGCTTATCGCGCGCTGCATTGTCAACAGCGGACATGCCCGGAGTAAATATCTCCACAGAACGAAACTCGATTCGTAACTAACTCTGTTTATATTGCCAACAATAGTATCTGTCCGCCGTGTCCAGCAGCGAACCTATTTACGAGTTTAGATCTCGAGCTTGGGACACACGTTACCAACGGCCCGCGAGCCACAGCATCTGCACGCAAATATACGGGACGCGAGCTGATTTATCACATTCGCCAAATCGAAAACTTTGTGTACTCCAATTGTACGAATGTGCCGCGAGCGGAATGGAACGCTCTCTCGGTCGGAAAACAAAGTGTACGTTTTTTTTTGTCCCTCCCATCCCGAGAAGTGCAAAAAATTTTCCTCCGACAAAACATTCTATCTTACACGTTAACCTTTTTTTACCCCCCCCCCCGCCCCTCCACCTTCGCCCCAAGCTGCACTCGGGCGTTCGGATATCCGAAGCGTTTTCATCCGTCGAGTTTCTCACCTATACTACTTTCGTTGTTCCGTAATCCAATCGCAACGGCGAAACGTCGACAAGGGCCATTTATTTGTTCGACGTTGAAGTACGATTTTCGTTCGCGTATGTGTGTGTCAGGGCGCCAGCATGATTTATCGCCCTTTCAGTAATGGACCATTTAAGGGAAAATGCGCTCGGCGTTCCACGGAAACTTTGGAGTTTGAATTATCATCGTGTATAACTGGCCGGGGCGGGAGGGGGATGGAGGGGCGAGGGGGGGGGGGGGTAGTAAAGTCAACTGTACACCAGCACGCCGTGTTACAAACCGATCCGCGAACGACAGGCGAAAGCGTATATACACATATACATATATGTGTATCTATGTGTATAGCACAAAAGACATTCACGTATTCGCTTCCTATTTGAAACTGGCTGGCCGTGGGCCGCCCAACCACCCACGACCGGAAGCGCGGAAACGCTTCGCGTTCTCTCGAATTCGCCGAGAAGTCGATAATAACCATCTACCCCATCCGCTGAAGCAAGAAACGCGATTTTCCTGCGTAGCCCATTTTCATATTCCCGTGGATTCTATTGCGCAGTACATCTTTGGGGCCCCGTTAACGTACGGGGGAATTCTTATGCTCTTGTCCAGCATTGCCGTCGCGTCGATAAAGCTTCACTGCCTCAATAGCCGTTACGTCGAGTGCGCGCGAGTATAGCTGTGTTACTTGTAGGCAGACTCGATGCATCGTTTAAGCACGCCTTCGAGGGACGGAACGACAACGGGATGCGCGATGGAGCCGAGTAAATCATCGTCCTATCTCTTTCGCGAGGACCAAAAAATGGGTACGATTTTTCGACATTTTTTTGAAGCTACTGTGGCACGGACCGTAGCGGATTCGAGGAGAGTAAAGATGATTTTCATTTTTTTTCTGGGACAAGTCTATTCAACAGTTCAACCGTTTTGCCGGTACAGGAAAAATCCGCACGTCGAGCATCGAAGGCTCGCTAGAGTCGCTTCGATTTTGTATTGAAAATAATAAAAATAATATAATTGGGCAATAACGATCTGTAAAAGTGCATATATATTTACTTGTTTCTGCAGCGTACTCTCTCAATCTGGTATTTTGGTTTATTTTCTTATTTTTATTTTAGCAGAAATTTATCTACTTAAACAGTAAAATAGGTACCAACGTTTCTTACAAACGTCCACAATTATTTTCATGTTAATTTTACGGAATTTCTTTTCATGTTAATGGATATTTTTGGTAAAATTAATAACAAAATAATTGTGAACGTTTGCGAACAAAAAAATTTGTTAAACGTACGAATCTTTATTACTGTGTAATCTGCTATTGTCCGTTTGGCCGATGCATTTACGTATCGCGCCTGTAATTGGACCCAAGCGGTCAATATACCAATAAATAAATAAATAAATAAATAAATAAATAAATAAAAATAAAATAAATGAACACTCCCCGGAAATACAGGAACATCAAAGAATATCACAATATTGAAAAGAAGAATGTTATCGCTATGTTACTGCCGCACGGAGGCTCGATATATCGTTTAAGCGCGCCTTCGAGAGACGAAACGAAACCGGGATGCGCAAAAAAGTAGATGGACCCGAGTAAATCATCGTCCTATCTTCCCCGACCGACAAAAAATCTATATGATTCTTCGCCACTACGAGTTCCCATTTTTTTCACCCTGCTATAGCAGTGACCGTAGACAGCGAATTCAACGAGACTAAAGGTGATTTTCATTTCTCTCTTTCCGGGACATGTGAAATTCAACAATTCAACAATTCCGAACGTTTTATATTAGAAAACAAATTATACATTTCTGCAATAACAATCTATAATCGGATACTTTCCGTAGACACAGAGAAACATCAAAAGAATACCAAAGAAGCTTTACCTCGGCTTGTTACGCATCCCCATAAATAATAAGCCGTATCGACTCCGAATATAATCAGGCCTCTTACCGACTTGAGCCAAACGTTTCTGTGTCACAATTATCCGCCCACTTCGAATAAGCGATCAATCCGTACTTATCGAAGAAACGTGCTGCACCCTGCGAAACCTACTTTTCAATTCTCCCGCCTAATGGAACGTGAAAATTTACAACTCTCCTCGCTTTTCGAAATAATCGCGATAACGCTCCCTACATAATATCGATAATCCCCACCTAACTGCCTGAATCTCAGAGAACTCGGTTCGAATTTGCATTTACCGAGCGCGAGCCAACGTTGCCCGTGGAACGGGAAGCAGGCTAAAGTGGCAACTTTATTATATGCATATATACATATATATAGGTGTGGTTATACCTGATTGATTCCTGGCCCGTCGCTCAACTATCGGTCGCGAACCACCTGGTTGTCCTATCTTTCCCGGTAAAATGGAAACGATACTGGGGAAGCTGAACACATCGGTCCAGATCTATCCGTACATACCATATACCTGGGTAACTGGTACATAGGGTACATACCTATATATATCCATAAGAAAGTAGTAGTGGCAGATAGATCTGGATACGAGAGTTGAGAGTCTCGGGGCCACAGTCGGTGGTCGCG
>JAPYZC010004287.1:0-12584 GCA_030522665.1 Ichneumoninae sp. A BG-2022a
GTTAATAGAATTTTCTTTTTGCAAATTCCACTTTGTCGTTGAGTTTAATGCGCCATCGATCGAAAACAAAGGCCATTTAAGGCGATGTGGAATAACCCCGGTTGGTAACAAAAGCTGTACTGAATTTTTTTAAAGGATTTTTTCTGCATTTTTTCCTTTCATTACTGTGCCCTTCAGGCGTTATTTCGTTCCGACAATCATCGTTGCTTATAACTGATACTTACCGATTTGTTTAATTTTATGAAGTAACGATCATATGCAAGCGAGCACTGCATGTCGCAGTCATTCTTGTACCGATCTCCAAGATTTCTAAGCTTTTTTTATGTGTGTTACAATCCATAACACATGATTTGTACCTGGAAAACAATAAACAATAAATTATTTTTTAATATTTTAGATCCTTTCAAAAAATATATCTAGAATGTTGACGTCAAAAATATTTTTCGACATTTCGAGTAATCACGACTCTCTTCGATTGTCTTCTAATTTGCACATACTTTGTTCGGCGACAAGTTAATAGAATTTTCTTTTTGCAAATTCCACTTTGTCGTTGAGTTTAATGCGCCATCGATCGAAAACAAAGGCCATTTAAGGCGATGTTTTTGTTTTTGTTTTTAATTTTAAAGTGTTTTTTCTGCATTTTTTCCTTTCATTACTGTGCCCTTCAGGCGTTATTTCTTTCCGACAATCAGCGTTGCTTATAACTGATATTTATCGATTTGGTTAATTTTATGAAGTAACGATCATATGCAAGCGAGCGCTGCATGTCGCAGTCATTCTTGTACCGATCTCCAAGATTTCTAAGCTTTTTTTATATGTGTTGTAATCCATAACACATTATTTGTACCTGGAAAAAAATAAACTATTTTAACAAAAAAACAAAACTGTACTCAATGTCGTTTTGAGACCGCAGACCGCCGAGCAAAAAGAAAATAGTCCTTGTGTCTGCCGATTCCCCGAGGAAAGACATTTTTCCTTTTCCTCGGCGGACTGCGGTCCGAAAACTGCAGTCAGCGGGGTTGCCACGGACCTGGAAAATCGGGAAATGTCAGGGGATTTGTTGGGACCCGGAAAAGTCGGGGAAAAGTGATGGAATTTCCTTTAAACCCTGGAAGTTTCTTAAATCTGATGTTTTTCGTTAATTAGACACTTTCATAATCTTCGTTTTTTTTTTTGGATATAAACTGTAATTATGTCGAATCATAAGAAAACTCCTATCATAAGAGTTGGTTAACCGATCCTTGTTATTGAGCATCGACAGTCGAAAAGATAACTTTTCTTGCTATACAAAGAACTGTAAACTCATGTGAATATATAGCAGGCTGTGATGTGCTGCTATAATATACACGCGCTGTTCTACTATATACACATGATTAAGCGGTGATATTATTGTCGTTGGTAACTTTTAATACTGTGATCTGAGTTTAACATATTAACCCTGCGTGTGTGCACTGGGTCTTTGAAGAAACAGTCGAAATTTGGGACTCCACGTTTTTCCGCTTTTTCGAATATTCTTTAATTTTCTATTGACGGTTTTAAACTTTTGACTTTGGCAACTTCTGAGCCACGTAGTAGACACTTCAAGAAGTAACCCAGAATTCTTTCAGATTTTTTGAAAGCCCGCAAAACTGGAAAACTTTGAAAACCCAACGGTTCCCTAAAAGACCCAATGCAATACACAAGCAGGGTAAAAAAAAACATCGCATGTTATATTTTACTTTGTTTTTAATTGCCTTTCCCTACCGTGGTCGATCGATTGGAAAAATTTTTCATTTATTTTATTTTTTTTATTTTATTATGAATAAAGGCAAACGCCCAATTGCAGGTACGACGGAATGAACCATCGCACAATACAAAGTGTCGTTAAGGTACACACATAAAATTTTCGAAAAATAAAATTTTCGGTCAGGAAAATTTTATCGGGAGAAGTCAGGGAAACGCAGTTGGAGAATTACGTGGCAACTATGAGTCAGTACAGTTTTTCTTACCGGCGACGGCGTTTCGTATGACCCGAACGCCAAGCGAACAGGTAGCCTCCCGCTGACGATAGTCTATCGGAACGTTGACCCACAATTTCGCTGCTTCAACAATGGTTTCAATATTGTACGATTGTAAAAAAAAAAAAAAAAAAAAAAAAAAAAAAAAAGAACTTGACCCGCTATCTCGATACCTCGAGGCGTAAAAAATTCGAACGATGCGACAGAGTGGCGGTAGGAGTCTCTGGCACATCGAAACTTGGAGTTCTTACCAATTTGGGCGTGTAGTCCGATGGTCGCATGTTTCGTCGGGGACGAGAGCATGAACGGAGAGCGCGGCAATCCGTGGCAAGAGAAAGAGACCGAGGCTTCACTCGGAAGAATCGAAGGGACAGGCGAGGGGAAAAGTAATTAATGTCCGACAGAGTGTCCCCACTCGTCCTGACTCTCTGTCTCCTTCGGTGGTATCCACGTATCTCTTATTCTCTCAACTTTTCGGCCTGATTCTACCCGTTCGTTAAAACCTTCCTCGCAACGAGCGTTTCGATCTTATAATGATAACATGAAAAAAAGACGATTATTATTATTCTTATTATCAGAGGGCAAAAAAAAATCTATTGTCCTGCGATGAAAAAAAGGTGAAAACTTTTAATCTCAAAGGCCCACCGGTAAACGTAAGAAAACAAAGTCGACGGAATGGTTCGAATTAAATATGTTGAAAAAAAAAAAAAACAGTTACAAGTACACACTTTCGTTTCTCTCTTCGACAATCGGACTCGGAAGAATCTGGCCTTTACCCCTCCGCGTGTCCACCCTTCGCGTTCTCTCCCGCTCGGCGGGCCAGGCGAATGGAGGGGGCGGAGGGGGTAGTAGAGCGCAACGCTTAGCTGCCATTGTAGAGTGGAGACGCCACTTCCGAAGCATCAAAATTAATTCACCGCTCGCTCTCGGTCACGCCGCCAGAACCTTATCGAGGAACCGAAACATTTCGCGATCAATTATTCCCTCTTTTGCGACAGAAACACGACAAAGAAAAAAAAAACACATTCCAAAGAAATTTACCTCAAACTCGAGGTTGACGAATTTTGGAATCGAGTTGGTGCGTTAAACCGCGTAAACAAAATTTTTCGAAAAAAAAAAAGAAATTAAAGAAAAAAAAAAGATTGTCCTCATCGATGTTTCGAAGAAAGATGCGGACGTTCGCGCGCGCTACGGTACAGAATACGGACGTTAAAACTGTTCGGTCTAGGTTAGAATTTATCTCACTTTGAGAGTTTCTGTGTTACGAGTCCGAAATAAAAAAGAAAAGTGAGTAAAATTCGGTGCAATTGTAACCTCGCGAATCTTCCACTCCGCTTGTAACATTCGACGACGTACGAAATACACGTGTGCCAAAAAATGTAAAAAAAAAAAATGGCAACATTTTTTTTGTTGGTTCGAATATATTTAGGGGTTAATTGGAGCTAATTGACGAAATAGTCGTTCATCGGCCATTTTTTTACCAGCTTTAAGGTGTTTGTTGCAAAGTGTATTTACCCGAAAAAATTCGACATAAAAACAAAACAAAAAAAACCTCAAAGTCGAAGCAAATTAAGAAAATTATTTTATAGTTGGAAATGCAACGAGAATCGTGCAGAGGTTTATTTTAATTGTTTCTTTTTCAGGATCGTGGCACCGGTGAAAATGGAAGCGATGGATCTGGACGGCGACGCCGTTGTGGATTTGTCCGTCAGGTGAGGGGAAAAGAATGCACATTGATAGTCGGCTTATCTTGCTCGGCTTATGTAAAAACAAGTTTTTCTTTCCCTTATCACAGCCCGTTGTCTTCCTCAACGGGAGCGCTGTCCGTCGCTAGCTTGTCTAAATGTACCAAAGGGCCGATAAAAAAAAATACTGTAATTGTGCTAATAGCACCCCGTATATGAATAAAAGTATTGGAGTAAAAGAAGCGGTCGTTTCCATAGAGACACCAACAGAGTTACAAAAAAAAACTCGTGCTGCTTGCTCTTGTTGCTTCTTAAAAAAAGAAACTAAATGGCTCCGATTGTTTGTTAAAATTACAGCAAAATTGTAGTATCAGAAATACACGCACTGTTTATTTGATAAAATTTTGACAAACTAGTATGTACAGCTTGGATAAATTTCGGGTCTTTCAGCAAATATTTTATAGGTACAAAAAATAGTCTACAGTGTGTGCCAGAGGTTAAAAAAAATTCCATAAGCATGCCAAGAGCATAAGTTGTAGAAATAATGGATAACATTATCGGAGTAAAAGAAACGGCCTTTTCGATCGAGAGACTGAGGGAGCTGCAGTCTGTTGTTAAAAAAGGAGACGTGGATTGGATTGTTGGTTATAATTGATAAATAAATGATAATAACGTGCGGTATCGGAAATACACGGTCTGTTAATTTAATGGAATATTGATGGACCAGCTAACAATATATACAGCTGTAATAAATTTCTGGTCCTTCAGCAAATTTTCATAGGTAGAAAAAATAATCTGCCAGAGGTGAAAAAAAAAAATGCCATAAGCATGCCAAGAGCATAAGTTCTAGAAATAACGGATAACAGTATCGGAGTAAAAGAAACGGCCGTTTCGATCGAGACACTGTGAGAGAGCTGCAAATTTTGTTAAAAAAAATATGAGATGTGGATTGGATTGTTTGTTAACATTGATAAGAAAATGATAACAAAGTGCGGTATCGGAAATACACGGTCTGTTCATTTAATGGAATATCGATGGACCAGCTAATAATATGCTGGTATAAATTTCTCGTATTTCATCAAATTTTGATAGTTTACCATTTATGCCAGAGGTTTCGTTATTTGCAAGAGGATTGTTTTAAGTGCCCTTGGGAAAGACGCGTACAAAATGTTATTGCGATCGACGCAAATTGTTAAGTTATTCTAATGGTATTAATTGTACGAATGAAATATTGCAGTAGCAGCACGAGACGCGACTCGTCATCGGTCCAGGCGACTCCACCCTCGGACATGGGTGCTCCGCTCGATCTGGGCGTACATTTTTCATCTCCGAGCGTGGAGAACAACGTACCCGAGGCTAGAAACATTCAGAACACTTCTAGAGGTATCCTAGCGCCGAAAACCGGCGAGGATAGAAGACCGAGGCGTAACTTGCGTCCGAGGACGGAAAGAAGTTACGCGGAAACTCCGGACGAGCCGAGAATAAACGGTTATCTCAATGGGAATGCTTCCGACAGTGACGAAGGTTCGTGTCTTCCTTTTGACTCTAAGTTTCACTAATTCGATCTAGTAACCCTTTAATCGAACCAAGAGATTGGCTCTTAAAAAAAATATTATTTTTCACCGAAAGTCTTGTATTTTTTGTTTTTTTCGTAGGAGAAATGCCCCCATTACTCCCGATAAAAGAACTATCATCCGACGAGCTCGCAGAACGCGAGAGAACTCTGAGAAAATTGAGGGAGGAGCTGAGATCCGAGGAGATGAAATTGGTGCTGCTTAAGAAGCTCCGACAGTCGCAACAGCTCAAAGAAAACATCGCGGCTGTCACGAAGGTTCCGGCCAAATTACCACCGCCCGTCACGGTTCAACAAACCTCGCATAGGTGCTGAAAGCGTTCCGAAAAGCTGTTTAACAGAGCGTCTTTAATAGAATGTCGTAGTGTTGTCGGCGTTACAAAATTAATTAATCGATTATTCGATTCGTGCTCGTTTAGTCACAGAACAGCGAAAGCGCCTCCGCCACTTTTACGAGGTCAACCAGCCCCGAGTAGAAGCAGCAGTAGTTCGCACGCTCCGCCACCGAGTATGCTTCTTCCCCCGACGGCCGGCAGAAGTTCGACATCGAGCACGGGCATGCCACCTAACATGGTGATACCGCAGCCACCGCATCCGCGCAGCAGACCGATCGCCGGAACGACGAGCATCAGCTATCACGCGCCTGCCGATCGAACGGAAAGATCTACCAAAGATCCGACACCCGTGCCGGCTCATCAGGTAATATTTATCAAAAGAAAATCAACCTTCAATTGAAATTTCACCCGTCAGACACTCAGTGGTGTCCTATAAGCTTGCCGACGATTAATTTTTAGCTGTTACCTTAATTCCACGTTGAATTTGTTCAAAAACTGGAAAAGCAGCTCGTTGTCCCGCCCCAGGATAATAAACCGACCCCGACTATGAATCCGACTCCCCCTGCAATACCGGAGCAGGTATCGCAGCAAAAAGTAGACAAATCCTCTTACGTATGTCCATGTTGAGGGAACGCAACACGGAACTGTGCTTTAACTTTTTTTTTAATTAAATTTTGCACTCACTCGACCAAACATGCCGTATAGTGTTGTTGAAAGATTTAAAAAGCATCTTCCGTGGCGTGTTATCTCATCATAGAGTAATTATTATTTTAAAAAATTTTAGATTCTTTCAAAAAGTATATCTAGAATGTTGACGTCAAAAATATTTTTCGACATTTCGAGTAATCACGACTCTCTTCGATTGTCTTCTAATTTCCACATACTTTGTTCGGCGACAAGTTAATAGAATTTTCTTTTTGCAATTTTCTCGCGTCTCAAAGGAACGACCGAGGGAGGACGCACAATCGCCGGCACAGCGTCAAGCGGCGGCGAAATTGGCACTGCGCAAGCAGCTGGAGAAAACATTGCTGCAGATACCACCGCCGAAGCCGCCACCGCCCGAGATGCATTTCGTTCCCAATCCGTCGAACACGGAATTCATTTATCTCGTCGGTCTCGAGCACGTCGTCGATTTCATAACGAAAGAACCGGCGATCCCGCCGCCGCCAGAGCCCTTCGAGTGTACGCAGTGCAAGACGGATTTTACGCCAGTTTGGAAATGGGAGAAGCCGGTCAACAGCGGTAAAAAGGACGGCGGACCGAGGGGACAACACGCGACTTTCCAGAGGCCACCGGCCGGTCGCGATCCGCGTGTGATTTGCGAACACTGCGTCACGACGAATGTGAAAAAAGCGCTCAAAGCCGAGCACACGAATCGGTAAAGCATGAAGCGATGCATTTGTTTTTTCTAACTATTGACTATTATATTGGGTATTGATAAAGCTCTTCATTGTTGACATTAACGGCATTTTTAAAAATATCTGTACAGGTTAAAGACCGCCTTCGTAAAAGCGCTTCAGCAGGAACAGGAGATGGAGCAGAGACTGGCGCAGGCCGCGTGCCCGAGTCCGGATCCTCCGCCACCGAAACCCGTGCCGAAAGCTGTAACTCCAACGAGAAGAGTCGCTACGCCGCCTGCTCCACCTCCGCCTCAACCTCAGGCACCACCGCCCGCACCTACGCCACCGACTCCCAAGATGCAGGAACATCCGCTCGTAAAATTGGCGGAAAGTGGCAAATTCTCGCCACATCACGCCGCAGCCGCTGCTGCCATTCAGCAGCAACTTTTGCGAGGTAGACATACAGTAACTTGCAGCACATAAGCTAAAATTTTCAATCGATATTGCTTATTTATTTTTATTTATTTATTTGTTACAAATGTACTTTGCCACGCGTCTCCGGTTGTCGTGTCATTCATCTATGTTTTTATTTGTTTTTTTCTTGAAGAACTAACGAAAAATCCGGTGCCAGGCTTGCCGCCTCATCAGCCCCTGCCGGCTCACATGATGGCGCCTTTCAATCCGATCCTCTATCCCTATCAGCTGGCGATGGCGCAGGCCGCCAGTGGCAAGGGTCTCGTCGAGCTTCAACGTCAGGCTGCCGATCTTCAGCGTCAATATCTTCTCGACATGATACCATCCCAGGCGTCTCAGGGCCAGGGTGGTCAAGCTCCCCCGCGTGCTCATCCGCACAATTGGAAAACGTAACCGAACGTGCCGCGATGTTGAGACAAATCCGGATAAGAAATTCAATCGGCAAAACGTCCCGGGAAGAACTAAACTTTCGGGCCACGTTCGAAAGATTCCTGAGCACATTTTGAAATAGAAAAGAAAGCAAAAAAAAGTAAAATAAAAATAAACTGAAAGGAGGAAACGAACTCCGCGAAGAATGAGCTCGTCGAGAGACGAAAAGGAAATTTAAACAATGAGAGGAAAAAAAGAGGGAAACTTAATAAAGTGTCTGTGCGCATAATATCGAGAAGAAAACGTATTCGACCGCAGCGTCGAGTGTGTGGGTGCTTGGTGTCAAGAAAACAACATAAAAAAACGTAATTAATCGTGAAACAATTAATATCGAAACAATAGCAAAAAGATTCCTGAATACTCGTCCGAATTGTTGTCTCCCGGTTATCTCACGTGTTCTCTTTTTCATTAAGTTTTTTTTCTACTTTACTAACACGTTTCTGAGGCACCGAGCCGGCGATCTAGCCTTTAGGTAGGGGATGATGAATTTTTTCACGATAAACTTTGGGCCCGTGTAAGAATGAGGGAGCATGTGATAATTCTCTTCTTATTCTTCGGTGTTTACTTTCTTTCACAAAAAAAAAAAAATATGTATACACACACACACACTACTTTTTCGTCACTTCATAGAATTTGCGCGATCGTTTCTCGAGGCTGCAGGAAAGACTTCGAGATGGGTTCTTTTTTCGTCGTTATTAGAAACGAAGATTAAGTTATCGAAAAAAAAATTGTAATTATACATTAATTTCTCATCACATTTAGTTGATTGTTGATCATATTACAGAACTATGTGTGTTCGACACTTATCGATTACATCGATCAATTTAATCCTATCGATCGCCGGCAACAATCGTATTTCCCCCTCTCCCTCCCCGCCCACCTCCCGAGAATTCACCGAGTAATAAAATAACGCTAATAATCTTGAATATCTCTCAGTATAATATGGTACAATTAAAGTAATCTAATAGCATAATCGAAACCCCATTTCTCATTGTCATCTTTATCTTTGTACATGTCGCAATAGATTTTGAGCTCGAATGAAAGGAAATGAGAAAAGAAAAGAGAAAAAAATCTGATACACACAACACAGTCCCTCATACCCGTACAATTAATTACTCGTCGTAAGTCGCGCTGCGATCGCATAATATATCGAAAAACAATGTAGAATTCCTCCTTCCCCCGCCTCCCACCTCCCAGTGCCGTGAGCCGATAAGTTGTAAATATTAACGAGAGGACGATCGTTTGGGCAATTTTTACGTCTTTTTTTCACGAAAAAGAAAAAAAAAAAAACTAAATTAAGAGAAAATTTGAAAATTAAGACTCGAATTTTTGTTGTTGTCTGGATGTCTTGAAAAAATATTTTGCTTAAATGGATCAAAGTTGATCTTTCTGCGAAATTTGGAGGACAAATTTGTTATTTCTTTTCGGACGAATATAAATTTGCAATGACGGATTTTAGGAAAAGAAAAAAAATAATAATAATGGAAATAATTCCGTTTCCCCTCCAGTCCGTGAGAACGTCCCTTGAGACCCCCTCGCCCACATCCTTCCGGATCGATAGAATTTAGCAGGTAATCACTGAATACTGAATGTTACGAAAGGTAATGAAATAAAGCTTGTCAATAATTGTATTAAAAAAAAAAGTGTGATTTGTAATTTTAACGATATTTTAAAGATTTTGAACGAGACGGTGAGAGAAGTCGGCTAATTTTTTCACGGAAGAAGTCGGCGGCCAACGTCGACGAGACCGGTGAAACCAGTCGCGATTTCGAGATTGCCCGCAGCCCGATCTACCGGCTTTCTATGGAAATTGGTATTCCGAGAGTGAGTGTCGAAGTCGTAAGTTACGAAACGTTTGGACGATGTCCAGGCGTTTCTACTCACGGAGATTTCTTAATCCCATTTACAGTTAAACGCAAATTAGGAGATATTTCCAATTGACGAATTTAGTGATCCCGATATCGTACCGGCAATCGGTATTTTTCTCGCGGCCTTCATTCAGTTAGAAAAACGAACCAATATGGGCCATTAGAATCAATTTTTTTTTTTCGTTACCATCGAAGAAATAATACTCGAAGTACCTCGATGAATTTTCCGAGATTTAATATATAATATATTATATAATAATTATAATATATTATAAATATTCAATACTGATAAATTCTGGGACTCCGAAGCGACGTCCAAAACGCCTTTAAGCACATAATTAATATGTTATTCGCAACGAGCCTTGTTAATCCATAATAATCATTTGAACATTACTCAAACTCTGCCCGAGCTGCCTGTAACCTTACACTTATAAAATTTCTTGATATTCGGGGAATCTTTCATATTATCGTTATCACGATCCGATTCAAACGTTTCGGCTATTCTTCCCAAATGACAATCTAAAAAATCTGATAAATTACAAATTTAGCTATCGCGATATTGAACCGGCAAAATGCATTTCTCGCGGTCTACATTCAGCTAGAAAAACAAAACAATGTCCGCAATTGGAATGAATATTTTTTTTCGGTATCATCGAAAAAAGGACACTCGAGATATCGCGATAAATTTTCTCAGTCCCCCTCCACCCTGTTTCGTCATCATTAGATCTGATTAAATATTGAAGACTGAAAAATTCTAGGACTCCGAAGCGACGTCTACAACGTCTTTAAGCACATAATTAATATATCAATAATGAGCCTTGTTAATCGATTAATTAGCCTTTGAATATTACTCAAACTCCGCACGAGCCGCCTGTAAACTTGTACCGGCCCTATAAAGTTTTTTGACATTCGGGGAATATCTCTTATTGTCGTTATCACGATCCAATTCAAACGGTTTCGCTATTATTGTCGTCGTTGATCTGTGCCAGGCATTTCTTGAAGTGCTTCGAGCAGAATGGATAGAGCGTCGGGTGATCGCAATTTCTGCAGGCGGCTGCGAGATGAGAGCAACATCGGAGACTCTCGCGGCAACAGGGAGCCCACATCTCCGGTCCTGCGGCTGCGCAATTGTAGCAGTAGCAATCACCTGCAAATTCGATGTAGAAAAGAAAAACAAATTACCAGCTGTAACTCTAACATGAGTCTGACGAGGGGAAAATTTTCTTGGTAAAAAAGCATCAATTTCCGGCGATATATATTTATATCGTCAGAAATTTATTGAGCGCGACGAATACGGAAATGCAAAAATTTGCTCCGACTGTAACAACAATTACATCAAAATTTAACGAGATGAAATTCTGGACCGCTCATAGAATATCGAACTAAGTAGCATTCACTCCGTGAGTCAAGAAAACTGGTTCGAAATCGAGACATTATGAATGCGATATATATATATATATATATGTATATATAGTATGCCGTATCGGGTGAGAGTGATACGAGTCGTTTATATCGAAGTCATACGACGTGTCGCTTTCATCGATGAATCTAAACTGCGTGGGTTATATCTTGAATCTAACTCGTGCGAATTATTCGTAGTAAAAAATTTTTTTTTCTCATATTTTCTCTTATATCGGCATTGTTCCAATTTTGTTTGTAGCGCCTTTTTTTATGGGAAACTTAAATAGGATAAATTCGAATCAGTAAAAATTGTATAGGAAATTCTAGCGCGGATGCTAATGAGATATAGTAGATCGAGCGATGCACATTCCAATGCGCCGTAAACGACATAACGAACTTATCTGGGAGTGGCTACTGTCAAGGCCGCTACCGTTCGACCATTGTTGCATGCGGAAAGTCATGCTATTTTTTTTTTTTAATCATTTCCGGAAATGCGATTGAATTCTTCGCCATGATTTCTTGCATTCGATCGCATTTACCGTTAGTCAGATTTAATGCAAATGGCTCAAAGTCATCGTACGCAGAAACGTTACTTAAAAATTCATATTAATTTTTGTTTTTTTTTTTTTTCACCGTGAGGACAATCGACCGATCTGCGAGCTTCGGCCCGGCGGCAATCCAAGCCCTCTTCGCCTTTGGGACATAAGGATGCTTCCTCGATGGAATTTTCACCGAGGATCGAGTTTACCTGAAAACAAAAACAACAAAAATGCCGTTTACAAATCGGAGTTTCTCGGAGTTGGAACAATGTTTTTTTTTTTTTGGCATTATCCTATTATCTGCTATTGGCAACAATTGATATGTATCAATTGTTTCTCTCCTTGATGCTATTTTGCATCAAATGAAAGAATCGTTACCCTCTCAAAAGCTCCGGGTTTGGAGAACATCTTGACCAACTTTGCGAGAGCGCTTTCCGATTGGGCATCATCGTCCTCTGCGGCGGTAATGTTGTTTCGTTGGCCGTTGCAACCATCGAGAGTAGAGAGAGATGCGTACAAAAGTAGAACGGCGGATGTGAAAACTGAGCGCGAAACCATCGTGTTCACCGATCGTTCGGACGTTCGACCGCACACTACAATCTATTCGTATAATTGCGCTATAGAGACCCATTCCCGCCTCTCGATATGCTTAGTGAGCGAGGGGAGGGGATAAACAAGAGATAAACTGGATGACCATCACCTGGTCGAATGGAAATTACCTTTATGATGCACCAATTTTTACAATTGTGCGATTTCCTCGCTCGAGATGGCGCGAGATGCCGTTTCGTCAGTGAAACACTGGGTGACAGACAGGTGCCCGAAACCGATTCGTGTCCAATAAGCGACACGAACCTATGCAACGTGTCCAGCACACTTTGAGACCTAAATCGTTTGCGGAAAACCAGCGAAATGTCCCATGGCCAAAATTACCGAAAAGCAAAAA
>JAPYZC010004288.1:0-13857 GCA_030522665.1 Ichneumoninae sp. A BG-2022a
AAGAAAAAAAAACCGCTGCGACCGACTTCGTGCGATGAAAATTCCCCGTCGGTAACTTACCGACCGGGGTAAATCTGACTTACCGACCGGGGTAACCCTGACTTACCGACGGGTGACTCTGACTTACCGATCGTGGTAAAGGCGAATTGTTTTGACTAAAAAAAAATATAAAAAAATGTGCAGGTGACACGGACGAACAGCAGCTCGTCACTTCGCCCAATCAGGACGCACCGAGCTCGGGCCAGGCTCGCCTCTTCGTCGCCTCGAGTCACCGATGTTGGACCTTCGTCGCGGCGCTCTCTGCCGTCGTTCTGGCGAGGCTTCTCCGACCGGCTCCGTAGGTAAAACAGAACGGAAGAGGATCGTCGATTCACACACACATTCTCAAGCGATGCCGTCCAATCGCGGACCAGCTGTAAAAAAATAACTCGCAAACGAATTTCTAGCTAGGGATGCGGATAGCCGGGTTCTTTTATGTTTCGTTGAGTTACCGGATTTTTACCGTTTTCTGGGCTTTTTTTTGTCACTTTTTGTGTGTTGGAGAAATTGGGTGACGAGTCAGTTTTTATGGTAAATTTACTGGGGAGAGTGGGGAAAATGATGGAGACAAATTACCGGTTGAAAAAAAAATGGTAAAATTCACCTACGTAGTTGTGACATTTTTGGGAAAATTTACCATTTTTTTGGGAAATTTTAGATCAATGTAGGGCGATTTGGTTTTTATTGCCGATTTTTTAATGCGGTCGCGTACTGTATTTTTACGGTAAAAATCGTCCGTCTAGATTCGAAATTACCGGTTGAAAAAAATGGTAAACTTCACCCACATAGCCGTAATTATCGTACATTTTTTTAAAAAATTCCCCACCTTTTGATGCTAATTTAAATCACTCGTCATGCCAATGTATTTTTTAACGGTAAAAATGCGGTAATCTGACCGGTCACATTTGCCGCTCGCATCTCCATTTCTAGCCGTCATGTTTTTTTTTCTCGCGTCGTTCCGCGTGTCCCGAGGAGTCGTGGGGAATTTTCTTTACCGACGGAGCGCGGGGATGAAAGGAAAAAAAATAGTGATAATAACCCGGCTGCTGCTCGATATGAGGCGGGCAAGGGGAAGAGACGCGCGCGGTCCAGAGAAACCGTTGATCGATACATCGATCGATATATCTGTTTACCCGCTAATAAGATCCGATTCAGTATTCTACCAGTTTGCCGTACGAGCCCGGGTCGTCCGTCGACCACGAAATGTTTTTTTTTCCTTCCGGTACGGTGATAAATTGGTAAATCGTGAGAGGCGCGAGCTCGAGGGTCGCGCGCATGCGCGGTGGATCCCGAAGGCGCGACGCGCGCGCGGGCCGCGGCGCGCATGCGCCGTAGATCTCGACCGCGCAGCGAGCCACCATTAAAGACGCCTCACGAGATTCTCAGCCAAAAGTAAGAAATCGAACACTTCCTGTCGATATAAAAATCTGAAAAAAATCAACGGTATCGAAGGTGCCAAAAACAGCGATTTTGCATAATAATAATGTCAAAAAGTTGTTAACAAAGTGGTGAAAAAAATGTGTCAACTAAAATATCAGTAACACTTTTCCCTGTTTTTTTTTTTTTTTTTTATATAAATTCATTGATTTTGTAGAAGTCACTTAAATGTTTTCGGAATTTTCGTACAATGTTGGAACTTTTCTCAAAGCCTTGATTACGGAATCGTGATATGGAAACTTATCCGAAAATCGTCCTTTTACATCGATTTTTCAAATTTTAGAACAAAAAAAAGATCTTGATATGTAAGAAAATTTTGAAAAAATTCAGGTAAATTCTGAAAAATTCATATAAATTCTGAAAAAAATCATATACATTCATAAAAAATGAGAAATCAAAATTCTCTGATTGTTTTTTATAATCCATTATTTAAACAATCTGCTAATAACTTTTTGTCATTATTATAATGCAAAAACGAAAGTTCTTGACACAATTAATACGTCCGATTTTTTCCAAAATCGATTTCTGTAAAATACGCTTTTGGTTGGAAATGTACGTGTGGCGCATCCTTAAAGCACTCGTGCTGCGGCGATGTAAAAAAAAATATCTGCCGAAGAACCAAATTGATTTAATTTTTGCTCGAAAAGGTTGAAAAAAAAGAAAAAAAATATATCGTCGGCTCATCGCCCCGACCCGAATATTGTTAAGTAGTGTAATAATTAATCGTTGATAGTTTTAATAATCGAAAAAGTTTTTTTGCGATAAAAATCTTACCGGCGGAGGCCGGCAAAGTTCCCCAATTTTTCTCGACACTGCCGCGCGCCGCCGTTAAACATTGACTTGTCTCGAAATAATGTCGTTTTTTTATTGTTTAAGTAAAAAAACAACGATCGACGCCGTGAAAAAAAAAATCACGCCGACGAGTCAATTGCATTTTTTTTTCGTCCTCGCCGTCGCGGCGATCGAACGCACAACGAAACATTGTAGATAGCATTAAAAGTACCACCGTACTATTTTTTTTTTTTTTTTAAAGTGCGACTTCCGGTCGAAACGCGACTTCGCAGATAATCGACGAGCAAACATTAAAGTCGTTGAAGTATTATTAAGGTGTTACGCTTCGAATGCGAGTGACCAATCAATTTACCCCTGCGCGAACGTTGTTTACAGAATATTTTTGTAATTTATAGATTATATATATATATATCGATACGATACGAAAAAAAAAAAATTATTCTCGTCGGTATCAAACGATCGGTAACCGAGGGTCGGATTTTAAGACGTTAGTTTGAACTTGAGATCGAACTTAAGTTCATACTTAAGTTCGAATTTATTTAAGTTTGATCTCAAGTACGAACTTGAGGTCAAACTTAAATTCGACTTAAGTTCAATTCAATGTTTTCAAATTCGACCGTAAAACTGTAATCAACAATGTTTTTTCTATTGGCTTTCGATCGTCGAAGCCAAAACTATAAAATGAAATTTAAATGCGAGTACATTTTTTTTGTTTAACATACAATTTTTTTAATGAAAAAACGTTCGTTTTTCGGCTAAGCTTATCGAGTTCAACTCAAAGTGAATTACAGTTTTGGTTACCGACCGAGTTAAACGTCGCCTTAATCTGCCTAATATCTTGAAACAATGTGCAGCTTTCGGTTAAACTATGACGAGCGTAAGAAAAAAAAATTATATATATATCAAAAATTGCTCGAAACGATTGTAAAAATGCTCGGCTAAAAAAGTCGTCTTCAGCGCTGAAGCGATAGTCGGCGCACAAAAAGGAAGACACACGCAAGCTACTCGCGAGCATTTTTTGTTTTATATACACGATTATATTTTTCGTCGATATGCATTCGAAATCTATCGGCGAGGTGGATTGCGATGCAAAAAAAAAAAAAAAAAAAAAAAAAAAAAAAAAAAAAACCCCACGAGGTGCGTCTCGAGGGATCGTGTGTACAGTGTCCGGAGGACCGTCGAGCCATGCCGTGCTGTCGAATGTCAGGGTGCCTAAATGATTCATATTGAAACTTGCCGCGTGACATGGCGCTAGGAGTCGGGTCACTCACACTGCTGTACCGTGAGCCCGCATTGTATTATATATCTCCCATAGTCTCGTAATTATTACATATCAATGATAAAAAATAAATAAATAATGAAAAAAAAACATGAACATGAATTCGTTGAGTCTTCCTTTATTTCATCCTGTCGGCTTTAAAATCCCTCTTATCGAACGCAAATACGTCACTTCCGGTGTGGTAATTCATTTTTCGAGCGGAAACACGGCACTTACGGTGTAAAAAATACATTAATTCCGGTTTGAAAATCTCATTTTTTCGACCGGAAGTGTCGTCACTTCTGGTTTGAAAATCTCATTTTTTCGACTGGAAGTGTCGTCACTTCCGATTTGAAAATCTCATTTTTCGACTGGAAATGTTGTCACTTCCGGTTTGAAAGTCGCATTTTTTAACGGGAAGTGTCGTCACTTCCGGTTTAAAAATCTCATTTTTCGACTGGAAATGTCGTCATGAGACTTTCAAACCGGAAGTTACGTCACAGAAATGTTTTTTTATTTTTTCTTTGGAGCGTATCTCGAATCCATCCGGTGACGGAAACGTGTGAATTAAGAAACACAGGAAGTTGAATAAAAGACACGTCTCATCAATAAGATTCGTCACCGAATTTTTTAAACGCGAACAAGATCGGGCCTCAAGCTCGGCCGGTAGGTCAGAAGTTTCGTGTATCGGTGCAACAACTTCCTCCAATAACAAGTCACGTCCTTCATCCTCAATTTCTCCCACACGAAGTCCCTTCCGCGCGTCGCGATCCTCCTCACCACCGCTTCGTTGTCTCTCGCGAAGCTGATCAAGTGTCTGAAAGAAAAAAATTAATAATCATTAGCACGAAAAAAAAACTTTTTGTACTTAAAATACATTTATAAGTACTTCGTTTAAAACTTTTAAAAAACCGTGTAAAAATCAATGTACTTAAATGAAGTACTTGTAAATGTATTTTAAATACAAAAAGTATTTTCTATTTTAAATACGGATTTGGTATTTTGAATATTTTTGAGTATTTTGCTCAGCTCTGGAATTATTCAGAATATTGTAATAATTCGGATTATTCATGAACATTTGAATAATTCGTATTATTAATAAATATTTGTATTATACAAATTTTCGAATATTCAATTCAATTAAATTCACGTGCTATCCACCCATTCCCGGTCCAAAACACCAAAATTGATACAACAACAAAATTTGCACGAAAAAAAAGATCGCTGCAAAAAAAAAAAGTCTTGATTTTCGTGGTCGTGCTATTTTTTTGGGAGCTCGACGACTCACTTGAGTTGCTCCTGGCTCGAATCCCTCGGCAAAATTTACAGTAAAGTTTAGAGCAAAATTTAGAGCAAAATTTAGAGCAAAATTTATAGTAAAATTTGAAGTAAAATTTAGAGCAAAACTTAGAGTAAAATTTAGAGCAAAACTTAGAGCAAAATTTAGTGCAAAATTTAGATCAAAATTTGGAGTAAAGGTCGTTTTGGAAAAAGATCGCTGCAAAAGAAAAAAAAAATGTCTTGATTTTCGTAGTCGTGCAATTTTTTTTCCTAGCCTCGAGGGCTCGCCGACTCACTTGAGTTGCTCCTGGCTCGACTCCCTCGGCACGGGAATGTAGTGAATCCAGGGCTTCATGGCCTCGTAGTAAAACTCGAGCCACTCCTCGCCGACGTGAAAAATCACCGATCGACAGAGGAACAGGTGTTTGTGCCGAAAGGAAGCGGCGACGCCGCGGTAGTTGAACAAATATTTGTAGGCGCAGTGGTCTTCGAGCGAGACCTCAGGAGCGGGCTCGGCGTGCAGAGTGTCGGCCGCCGATTTCCAGGCTTGGTTCTTCGTGTAGCGCGCGTCGACCAGGTCGGGCTCGCGACGGCTCAGAAGCACCAAATTGTCGCGCTCCGAACTCGTGCGCGAGCCTCGGAAAAACGCTCGACTCTTCTTGGCCTCCCAGGGATTTTCCTCGCTGGCCCTCTTCAGCGACTCCCGGTGACGATCCCAACGACCCAGGCCGCGCGGATAGAGCGAAATCGCCGGACCGCCCTCCCAGAAAGACCAAGCCGGGTAGAGAATGTCGTGGTACTGCAGCGTCTGCGGAAAATTCATGAAACTTTAATGCCCAGTAAAAAAAAAACACCGAAAATTGATGCATGAAGTCCAATATTTTTTTTTTTGTATTTTTTTTTTTGCCGATAAATATTTGCGAAATATCAAGATTCTTTAAGGCCGCGTAATGATTAGACCGAAATGCATAAATCCATGAATCCAAAGAAACAAAACAATTGATGTACGTAATTATGAAATAAATATTATTATGAATTGAAATAAATATTATTATGAATTTAATGGAATTAATGTAATTATGAATTTTTTTTCACTCATACGATTCTTCGCAGATAAATATTTGCGAAAAATCAGGATTCTTTAAGGTCGCGTAATGATGAGACCGAAATGCATAAATCTATGAATCCAAAAAAAAAAGAAAATTGATGTACGTAATTATGAAAGGAAATGAATATAATTATGAATTTAAAGGAATGAATGTAATTATGAATTGAAACTAATGAATGTAATTATGAATCTTTTTTCGCGCATACAAACCGGTACATCAAATTTATTCGAATTTACGCTTTGGGACCAAAATAATATTGATCTCAGCTAATTTTTTTCGCTACCTTGCTGAACGAGAAAATCGGCTGGGCCGCCCCGAAGTGAACGCTCGATTGGGGATAATCTCGCGTGTTGACGATGAACTCCGTGTCCGACAAATTGGCCAATATTTTTTTAACGAAGTGCTCGATTCCGGCGCATCGCGACGGAAACATGCAGTCCTTTTCTCTGTACAATTTTCCGTCTATCACCTGGTACAAAGTCCCCCTGTAAACAGAGCATAATTATCTGTTATATATTTATTTATTTATTCATAGCCTCGCTCGCAACGGAAGACGATAATAAATAAACGCAAAAAATTCAATAAATAATATGATAAATTCGAATAAAAATTCAATAAATAATATGATAAATTCGATTAAAAAATCAATAAATAATGTGATAAAATTGAATAAAAATTGGATAAAAAAAAATCATTATGCATACTAGCCTGGATCGTGAATTATCAATCGATCCACGATCGACGCCGTTTATCTTGAACGGTTTCAAGTCTCTGGCGATGACTTCCGCATAACACTCGCAATTCCTCTTCTCGCACGGTACGTACAGACGCTCAGCTGTGTCGATTTGGCTTAAAAACTCTTTGTACTTTTCGTCTATTTCTGGAACAAAAACAAAAAGGCGTTACATACGTGCGAACAAAAAAAAATCTTTTTTTTTGTCGAGTCAAACAAACGCAATAAATAAAAACTTGCTACGTTTGAAAAAATGTGGTCAAATCCGCGCCTTTTAAAAAAATTATAAAAATTGCAAATAAATCTTACAATGTATTATCTAAAAAAAAAATGTCAAACGATTATAATAAGATAAATATAAAACTTCACTGAGTTTGAAAAACAAGGGTCAACTTTCACAATATTTATCGAAAACTTCGCTATAATATTTCGGAAATCGATCACAAAAAAAAAAAAAAATTAATTTAACAAAAAGGCACGTTTTATTATTATTATCTAATTAAAAACAAAAAAAACAAAAAAAACATTGCAAGGTTTTGAGTAGAGAGGTTACCTTCGAGACTTTTGTCGGAAACTTGGTTATCGCTGCAAGTTCCCTCGGCATTTGTCGAACAGAATTCCTCCGTGGATTTGACACTGGACTTTAGCATAAGAATTATTAACAAAGCGGCTAAACGCATGTTTGTATTACACATATAATAATAATTCGTTGAGATTTATGAATGTAAACAAAACTTGTTTTCGATGCCAGAAGCTCCTCGCCGGCTCATCCATAGTCGCCGATCCGTCGGTAAGTTACCGACCGAGCGCGAGAAGACGACCTCGCATTGTGAACGAATCGCTGAAAGATTTTTTTCCCTTCCTATTTCTTATTTCACTGTAAAACTAATTTCTTGACTCTATTATTTTTTGTAGCATAAAAATAATTTATATAATTATCGTTATATTTAATTTAGATAATTATCTCGATAGTATTATGAATATTATGAGTGTAAACGAAATTTGTTTTTGGGGCTCTACGAGTGTCGGTAAGTTACCGACCGAGCGTCGCACGACAATCTCGTAAAGGGGAACGAATAAATCAACGATCTCTTCGCACACGATAATCCATCTTTTAATATTAAAATAATTTATTTTCGTAATACGACAGACAATAACACTGCTGACATGTATATAACGCCACACGGAGACCTCGATTAATTTCCTCAACGAAAAATTTGGCTCGACTCGCGCGTTTCGTTCGGGACTCGCGCGTCCATTCGTCAGGTCCGTAGCCTCGTTCTCCGTCGATAAGAGGCGAAGAGATTTAATTAAAATCGATTTTTTTTTGTTTTTGTTTTTTATGCGAGATTCGATTAGGCAGTTGCCACAGAGCGACACAGTTTCGTCAGCCTTAATAACTATTACAGCGCTCTTCACTTTCACACTTATAGCTTATAAATACGAACTTCTTCTTGTTCTCATTTTTTTTTTTCTGTACAACCCGGTCAGCGCGAACTCTCTTGTTCTCTTCCCTTATCGCTCGATCGTAGCCGCGCGTAGAAACGCGAAATATATTTTTTTTCCTCTAACTTTTTTTTTTTTTTTTCTTCGCCGGTGCTAACGTAAATAATTAACTGGAAATACATATATGGCAACACATATAACAAACACATAGACAGCTCGCTGCGCTTGTCCTCAGTCGTTCGACCTGAGAAGTTAATCGACGTATTTTTTTTTTTTTTTTTTTCAAACCACTTTTTTCTTTCACTCTAGAGATTCGCTCGGCGCGAAATAAGTACCGTTTTAGCATCGATTTTTTTCAATATCCTTTGGCTCGTAAACAGGCTCGCCGATGCGGGTCGCGCGCGAACCCGTAACGACGGAATATTATTTCTCACTGGCCATCGGCTCGTCCTATCGATATATATTTAAAAAAAAAAATTCTTCGAGATCGTTCGTCGATCGAGTCGCCGATAAATCGATGAAAGTAAAGATTTTCTTGTTAT
The DNA here is from genome assembly GCA_030522665.1 of Ichneumoninae sp. A BG-2022a. NCBI lineage: Eukaryota > Metazoa > Arthropoda > Insecta > Hymenoptera > Ichneumonidae > Ichneumoninae sp. A BG-2022a. The sequence continues at coordinate 8,638 of JAPYZC010004288.1, forward strand.
TGAAGCTTCGTAAATTTGAGACGAAAAAAATAATCGATAGGAATTCTCGATCCTTCGCCCTTTCCCCTCTCGTCGGTAGTTTTTTTTTTTTTTTTTTTTCGAGTTATATGTAATTATAATTGTACACGTTTCCATTGTGAATTCCTAGAAGAACGTGAGTCCTGGGGGGTCACGCGTTTGCCCACGCGTTCGTCGTTTCCTCCTCGGTGCTCGTCACCACCGCCGGCTTGTCCTGCAGCGTTCGGTCCAGCAACGCGAGCTGGCGCGCTTTTTCCGCCCACATCTCACCGTCGGCGATCACTCTGCAAAAAATATATGTATATTAATTTACATTTTTTCTTCTTTTCGCGAATCAAAATATTTTTAAAGATATTTTGTGTCTTGGATCATGGATCTTGGATCTTGAATCACGGATCATTGATCATTGATCATTGATTATGGATCTTTGATCGTGGATCGTGGATCGTGGATCTTGGATCATGGATGATGGATCTTGGATCATGGATCTTGGATCTTGGATCACGGATCATCGATCATTGATCATTGATCATGAATCATGAATCATGGATCATGGATCATAGATCATGGATCATAGATCATGGATCATAGATCATGGATCATAGATCATGGATCATAGATCATGGATCATAGATCATGGATCATGGATCATGGATCACGGATCATGGATCATGGATCATGGATCACGGATCATGGATCATGGATCTTTGATCGTGGATCGTCGATCTTGGATCGTGGATCATGGAACATGGATCATGGATCATGGATCATGGATCTTGGATCTTGGATCTTGAATCTTGAATCTTGAATCTTGGATCTTGGATCATGGATCATGGATCTTGGATCGTGGATCTTGGATCTTGGATCTTGGATCTTGGATCTTGGATCTTGGATCGTGGATCTTGGATCTTGGATCTTGGATCTTGGATTTAAAAATTAAATTTTGTTTCGTTATCGTCAACTGTACGAACCGTCTCGTATTGTCGCTGACGACACTGTCCGGTGCACCGTAAACCGGGGGATTGGCGTAGGGATCGTAACCGAGGACCGAGAGCATGGGTGCAATGTCCGGCATGTCCTTAACGACGTCCTCCGGTATGTGACCCGCCCATTTTGTCAATGCCTCGAGATTCACCGGCTTTATTACCTGGTCCGACGATCTTTCCACCCTGTTGAATTATTAAAAATTCAATCTTACTTGATATAAAAATTTAATGAAATTTAATAGTTGCTTATAAAAAAGAATAATTAGTACTGGAATTGCATCGTCAAAGTTATTTTATGGGTCACATTTTTTATTATTTTTTTTTTTTTTTAGTTAGGTAATAAAAAAAATGTTCTCCGATGGTCGATGATCGACGCAATCGCTTACTTGCTGAGCGGTACGCCGCCCGGCTTGTTTATGAATTCCTCGTGATGGAGCACCGACTCGTTCCAAGGGACCTCGAGAAATCGCAGAATCTTTTTCATCCAGTCACGTGGGTGAAGCACCAGCTGCTCGTAGGGAACCATCAGGCATCTATCGAAACCGACCTCTTTGCACTGCTCGTGCATAGTCGATATTGCGTGATTCCACTTTGTCAGGCATTGCCTGTACGACGTCAAATCGAAGCCCGTTATCGTGACCTATGAAAAAAAAAAAAAATAACCAATAAACATCAATTTATAGTAAAAATTTATAGTAAAATTTATAGTAAAAATTTATAGTAAAATTTATAGTAAAATTTATAGTAAAATTTATAGTAAAATTTATAGTAAAATTTATAGTAAAATTTGGAGTAAAATTTATAGTAAAATTTATAGTAAAATTTATAGTAAAATTTATAGTAAAATTTGGAGTAAAATTTAAAGTAAAATTTACAGTAAAATTTACAGTAAAATTGACGATAAGAATTACCGTAAAATTGACGGTAAAAATTACAGTAAATTTCACAGTAAAATTGACGGTAAAAATTACAGTAAATTTCACAGCAAAATAACTAAGTATATTTCAGGCTCGTGCCGTTTCTTGGGATTAACATTGAAAACACGAAAGTATGTAGCGCACCTTTCTCGAGATAATGGAGTGAACGGTCGCCCGACCGTCTCGCACCATGAAAAGGAACTTTGCGTTCGGGAACAGTTCGAGGACGTAAGAACCCATTTTCAACGTCAACGGATCCTTGTTGCACAATCTCGGCGCGGGCTCGCCGTGTCTGGCTATTATTTCGAGACAGAAAGCCGCGATAGCGCTGTCCATCACCTATTTTTTTTTTTTTGCAAAAAATTTTTAATATTTTTTACCAACGAGATTTAAAAAAAAAACAAAAAATTTGTCAATAGTCGTCGCTCACGTCTTTGGAAATTCCGGCTTCTTCGAGTCTCACCGACTCCCTGTTTGATTTTTGCCAGTGGGTTCGCATCTGGAGGATCCTCGGAATTACCCTCGTTTCTTGGCCGCATCTGCAAAAAATTTAAAAAAATAACTACATTAAGAACAAAAAAATTGCAAAAACAGTTTTTGTTTTTTATCTTAAAAAATTGATTTTTTATCATTTTTTTTTTCATAAAATAGGAACTGTGGATCTGATTATTTACTCCCAGTAAATTATTCGTGAAAGTTTTCTTTGGCCCGAAAGCTCGGAAAAAAATAATGATAAGCGACAAACAAGTGTGAAACAAAATTCCAAAAATGGTTTTTATTCTATTTTTAACGAAAAATTTATTTTTCACCAGTTTTTTTTTCCAATTAAATTAGCCCTGCCCGTTCGATTATTTTATTCCACTAAATGATTCGAGAAAGTTTTCTTAGGACGGAAAAATGTGAAGAAAAAAAAAGTAATAATTTCGTCTCCAAAATTGCGATTCTTTAGAAAACTTGGAACAATGACCGGTATTTTCTTTTTTTTTTAATTATCTTTTTTTTTCTCCGGGGTTTCTTTTATTCGCCTATGCGTTTTTTTTTCGCGGTGTATTTTATTCACGGCGAAGCTAGGGCAGGCTGACGGTGAGTCACCGCTATTCTTCGCGTTAATAACTGTGTGTATAATAAGGAGGACTTTGCGGAAGAGCGAAGAGGGAAAGAAGGACCAACGGAGTTTCCTCGTTTCCATTATTTCCTCCACTCACCTCACGTCCGGATGGGCGTCGAGCATGGCTCGCATCAAGGTTGTGCCCGAACGTGGCACACCGCCGATGAATATAAGCGGCATGTTTCGGTCGTAAGGATACGTTTTGTGATCGACGGCGCCAACCACATATTTCTGAAAAAAAAAGTTAATAAAATTGGATTAAAATTGGATTAAAATTGGATTAAAATTTGATAAAAATTTGATAAAAATTTGATAAAAATTTGATAAAAATTTGATAAAAATTTGATTAAATTTTATTAAAATTTGATTAAAATTTGATTAAAATTTGATTAAAATTTGATTAAAATTTGATTGAAATTTGATTAAAGTTTGACTAAAATTTGATTAAAATTTGATTAAAATTTTATTAAAATTTGATTAAAATTTGATTCATACTGTTTATTCCGAATAGTATAAAAAAATGTATACTATACGAAATGGATTTTCGAAATTTTGAAATTCCTTTTCATGTGCTATCATTTCGGCAGAACGGTTTTCATAGCATAGCGGAAGTGACGCATTTCCAGTCCAACAATTAGATTTTTAAAAACGGAAATAAATTTTCGCATAAATGTCCGAAAACCTGTATTTCCAGTTTCTAAATAACATAAAAATAACATAAAAATAACATAAAAATAACATAAAAATAACATTAAAATAACATTAAAATAACATTAAAATAACATTAAAATAACATTAAAATAACATTAAAATAACATTAAAAACTGCTTGCTCATTTATTGACGATATTCGCAATGGGCTCGACGGGTTCCTCGACCAGTTTCGACCTCCGGGCAGAGGGTTTTCATTTTTCCGCAAAAAAGCGAACGCGACTTTTCGCCGAGAGGGTCGCGCGAAAAGTATTTATTACAATTAACACTTTTATTTTTATTTATTTTCATTTTTTCGCCACTCGAGAGTTCTGCTCGACGCAGGACACGCCGCATTGCGAAGCCGGTCGTTGCGTTCGCGCGTTCGTCGACGACCGCAGATTCTGCCCCCTCGTCCCGCACAGTCCGCGGCCGACTGTCCCGCTATTTTTATTTATTTTTTTTCCCTCCCATTTCTTTGCTTTTTATTTTTTATTTTTATTTTTTTTTCTCACCGTCGTTTATTTCCCGCTCTCGTTGGCCCCGCGCAATGCTGGAAAAACTGCGCGTGAAACCAGCGATTTATCCTCGCACGTTCGCGAGCGAGCGCGGATAAAAAAAAAAAATAAAACAATAATAATAAAAAAAAAAAAAAACAGAAAACCGACGAGAGAAACGAAGGAGAAAGAAATGAGGCGCAAGTGATAAAGCATGACATCAAAAAACATTGCGGCGACCAAAATATTATCAGTGCTGATTATTTAACGCACGAAAAAAATCTGCAATATTTTCCACACGTAATTTATTGTTTACAATTATTTTGTTATATTTTTTTCACAAAAATATGACCAATATTTTTCATTTTAAAAAATGTTTAGAAATAAATGAAAAAAAAGGAATAGCGGAGCGTAATAAATATATGAAATTTTATTTGAAAGTGAAAAATACACACACGCGGTGCAGCCGCGTCTCGGCTTTTTGTGGGATTTTCAAAAGCGAAGAAATTGAGCGATTGCTCGCTCGCATTACTGTAATACGCTGTGAAATTGAATTACCAGCTGGAATGAACATAGTCACTTTCTACTATAAAATATAACCGTCTGAGGGAAACGTCTATGGTTTATGGTTAGGACAATAATCACAAGTAATAATGACAAATATAATTGTAATTATAGTTTAACCAATTACATATCTTTCAACAGAAACTGTATAAATGAGATACCTATTTTTTGTGAAGTGACTTGAAGTGACTTGAAGTGACTTGAAGTGACTTGAAGTGACTTGAAGTGACTTGAAGTGACTTGAAGTGACTTGAAGTGACGAGAAGTGACGCGAAGTGACGCGAAGTGACGAGAAGTGACGAGAAGTGACGCGAAGTGACGCGGAGTGACGCGAGTGACGCGAGTGACGCGAAGTGACGCGAAGTGACGCGAAGTGACGCGAAGTGACGCGAAGTGACGCGAAGTGACGCGAAGTGACGCGAAGTGACGCGAAGTGACGCG